>CALZFC010000059.1:887500-1030000 GCA_945643635.1 Allodiplogaster sudhausi | reverse complement strand
TCTTTATTTTAAAATGGCATTTGAGCATTTCCTAAGCCTTTTTCTCTTCTCTTCCTTCTCTCTCTCTCTCACCATCTTACTCTCATTTTCTGTCTCTCTCTCTATCTCTCTATTTCGCAGTAGACCGTCTTATCGATGAGGTTAGCTAATTATCTTACTTTTTCTAATGGCATGATTTACTGCTTTTTCGAACGTTCTATGATCAAAACAGCAGTGAAATAGAATAATATGCTAATAAAGATCACAAAAGTAGATAATTTAGCTATCATGCTATTCATTGAGATGTTGGAAGTCATTGTCGTATGTAGGTTGTACCTGGAAGTAGACAGCGAGAAAGAGATGGAGAACGAGAGAAAGAGAGAGAGAGAGAGAGAGAGAGAGAGAGAGACATTTTAACCCTGACGGGCGCTAGAGAGAGCGAGACTGATAGAGAATGAAAGAGAAAAAGAAATAGAGGGAAAAGATAGAGGGAAAGAGTGAGAAGGACGGAGCGAGATAAAGAGAGAGAGGAAAATATTTTTGGCAATAATTTCTTCAAAGTTGAAAAAAAGATGCACATGACTAACCAAAATATTGTCTTCTATTGCACGCTACAGTAGTACGTGAGTATCTATGAGAACCGACCGCATTATCAGGAAACGAGGAGAACATTAATCTGGACGGTGAGATGAACGTCCTTACTCCGCTGACGTATGCAGCCAAAATTATGCGTGATCTACATAAAGTACGGTCATTAATGTCCACACAGCGCAGAAAGTATAAGTACGCGGAAAACGTACTTTCAAAACAGGTGTAGTAACGGGAAAACGAACTTTGAACTTTCGGTCAGAATTGATCACTTTAAAGTTCGTTTTGCGAGTGCGGGAAAAACGAACTTCCTGCGCTGTGTGTCGTTTTATTATTTAAAGTTTTTTCTAGCGTTCTAAACTCCACACATTTCTCGCTTAACGAGAGATGATATGAGGTCGTTTTAAGAGAAGTTTCATTTTAGGCAGCGACTGAAAATGGCGTGGATGCAGTGAAGAGGATCATCGCGAAAAGAGCTTTCGCTGCCAACTTAAGCTGCATTAGGGGGGTACAACATTTTACATTCTTTTTGTTCAGATGTTTATGTTGATATTTACATAAATACCTTCATACAATCTCGGAGAACAAATCAGAAATCTGCCGAAACGTTTTTTTAAACGTTATATTTGTATGCATTACTAAAGGTATGTATCAAGTTGGTTTAGGGTATGACAGCCCTTCACTTGGCGTGTGCCCACATGGACAAGGAAGTTGTGGAGATTCTTCTGAAGGCAGGAGCAGATCCGAATGCGAAGGACAATAAAGGCCTCAGGCCTCTTCACTACGTCGCTCAGTACTTTGACAAGGAAATCGTCGGGGAAGGTTGGTTAACAAAAATAGTTGCACACCTTGTAATTGAAACGAAACTTCAGTGATACATGAAAACTAGATATGAATTGAATAATTGAAGCTCTCCATGAGAATGAGGTGGAAAAGAGGAGGGCGCACACCCGTGACATCATCACTGTTCTCTGCAAATACAAGGCGTACGAACAGACCATTTGTGGACTTTCAATCTGAAAAGCTTCTCCGAAAGAATCGGCCACTGCTCATGGCAGTTCATCACTAGATGAGCAGAAGTCATAGTTTTTTTTAACGAAAACTGAATTGCAGAGAAGTTAATGCAACAGACGATGGCGACAAACAAACTCCCTTGCATTTTGCTGCAATGAAGGGAAACTCGGAAGTCACGGCTATGCTTTTAGAGAAAGGCGCAGATTGCAAGGTTTAGAGCTCATATTTTGATGTTTAGGGTTACCGTTCACTGGCATTGTTCCCATCTTCCTCTATTCTTCCAGATCTTGAACGCGATTGGGAGGAGTCCCTTTATGAGAGCTTGTCTCTACGGGAAAGTTGATGTCGTGCAAATACTCTTTGACCATAGCGATCGAAGTGCGCTTGACAACCTAAGGTGAAGAACTTATTTCAATCAATTCAATTTCAGCAAAATAAATTGAAATAAATGTCGCCCTCGGACAATGTGAGGATATTTGAGGAACACGCCCCTCCATCTAGCTGCTCGCATTGGCCATGTCGGAGTCATCAAGATATTCTTCACTCAAGGTTACTCTCATGTCTTGAACGACAATTTGTTTTTTTGATATTGAGCAAAGAATAATTTCAGTAAATTGTTCTCATAACTTAACAATGACACCTTCAGCACGCGAGGAGGCAATGAAGATGTTTGTGAGTTTAAACAACGAGGAAAAGACGCCACTGGTGTTGGCGGCGGAGCAAGGACATAATCATGTCATCCGCGTCATCTTCCAGCACATGCCACCTCTCGAATTCTGGGAAGAGTGCGTCATTCTTCCTCATTTTCTCCTTCCACTTCCAAGAATGCTTCTCCATTCAAAATATTAAGCATAAATGGGGAATAACTATATTCACAATAATTATTCCTCCGTAAATGTGTTTTCGAAACATTTTTGTTTGAACATTACAAGTAGAGGTTTTAACGTAAATCGATATACAAGTAATAATAGTCAGAGTGAATTACCTAGTTTCGAGCGCGATTTACTACGCGTCGCCGCCGGGAGATGGTATATAGAAGTGGTGAAGTGTCTGATGGAAAGGGGAAACGTGGACGTGGCCACTGAGACGAGCGATGGACATCTTCCACTTCATGACGCTGCCAAGCGAAATCACGTCAAAAATCTTCTCTACGAAGAAGTTCGTTCTCGGTGAAAGGTGGAAAATGTGAACAAGTTGAATAATTACTGAACAATAAATTTACCTTTTTAGGCGCTCCTTATGGCAGCCAGGTCGAATGCCCTGGATGACTTTAAAGTACTTATGGAGAAATGCGCCCCCGTTGACACCATCAGGTTCAAGGGCAATAATGTCCTCCATATCGCGGCCCAGTACGACGCCGTCCAAATTATCCATGTAAGTGGAGCTTCCTTTTGTTCTCTACCGTGCATTTATCTCATTTAAATATTTGTTCATGTGAATCGTTTGCTCATAACTGAGAATGAAATACATAGATAGGCTGATAGGAAATTTGAGAACTGTAGATATAGTCTGTAGATACATGCATAGATTGTATTACGACCGAGGCACTGATAGATAGATAATGATCCCTTATTTGAGTTCGTGGTGGAGCATCTTGGGATGCCGGACGAGATTGAGGAGTCGCGCCCCGCCAACTCCAATCTCAATAGTGAACGGGTCAGCAGTTGTCTCTTCATAATAATTATTCTGCAGTAAACTATATATTTTTTTTATTTCACATTGGAGTAATACGAAAGAGTTAATTCCTTACATTACGACACCTTGGCTTTAGGGGAAAAAGTGGCGCAAATAGAAATTTTTTGTATCAAAAGGGAAGGAATTTTACTGGAGCCATAACTTTTCTATTCAAATCAGTCTGCGCCCACTGATTACGTCTTTGCCAGCAAGACGAAGCCATGGCTTCATTAAAGGATCACTCCGGCGAATGTTTTCGCACCCGTTTAATAAATGGTGTTTGAAAAAACCAACCCTTCTAAAATTCTTACAGTATTCGGGAGGGTGGAATTTTTTGGAACGCTGTGATTGTGTTGGATGTGTTCGAAATGGTAGCACAGCGCTTCCATTCCTTTTTATGTCTCGCTCTCTCCCTCTCTTCTACGCTCTTTCTCTCAGAGAGAACAATCGATGACATTCATATCATGCCGTGCCCTCTTTCCCAGCCACGCTTGGCATGTGGAGAGAGAGTGGCTTAGCCATGATCATGAGCTAAAAGAACTATCGCGGGCGGAAAATGTACCGTAATCCCGAACAAAAACTGTTAATATTTAACAAAGTAAACATTGTTTTGAAACGGGACCACTTCTTATGGATGTTTCTGGGCGATCTTCATCGAATAAGAACATAAAACGAGAACTTGTATATTCGCCGGAGAGGTCCTTTAAAGGAGGCGAAAACTCAAAATTTTCACTATTAGGATGATTCTTTGAATGTGTCCGGACTATGCATCAGGAAAGAGTCAATTTTCTAGACTAAAGTTCAAGGAGTAATTTCCGTCTGAAAAGCGTCGCATGATACTAAGGAATTATTAGTGTGTTGCACAGAACTTAAAATTTAACAGTTGTCGCGAACTGAAATATGGTCTAAAAGGTTTGTCGGAGCATTGGTTGATAAGCGAGGGTGAAAGATGATTCCATTGGCGGAAATACATATATGCCGACAAATGCGTTGATTCACTACCGGACGCAATCCGCCAATTTTAAATAGATCAAGCAAACGCTTGCTCAAAGGAGCATGAAGCTCAATTTTTTTCACGCCTTAAAGAAGGGCGATCACCGAAAATACAGTAATGTGCGTTAAAACGTACAAATATTTCGAACGGAAGTCCGTTTAATTACTCAAAAATGTACGGTAGACTAGGAATGTGCGTGTTTTTTTGAAGCGGGTTGTTATTGCTGTTATACCTATTTGATAATGTTTTGCGTTACAAGAATTTATAAAAACATTTTCTAAAACAAATGAACCAAAAGGTGATAAAGCATTCACCATAACAATTTCTTCAAATCCTTGTAATTTTATTTTCCCGCGATGGGTACGTGGCCGTGAAGTTGGGATTCTACTGATGGGTTCTGCTTTTTCCCTGGCACACCAATCACAAATTCATTCAAAATTTGCATTTTAAAGTTCATTATACTTGAATATGGAACTTTCTTGTACATTTTCATATACATATTCTTTTTCTTCATGCCCCAGACTATTCGAAAATAACTAAGATGGTTCATTTATCGTCAATGACTTTTCGGTGATCGCCCTCCTTTAACCTATTACAGTAGTCGGCCCATGTCCTTCATGCGAACACTTCTACAAAGTAAAAGGAATCAAAAGAACAGCATTAGCGAGAAATTTGCATACAAAAATTTCAATCAAACATGCTATTTTCAATCTTTTTTCTTTGTTCGTTTGTCATTCTGCGAAGATTACGAGGAAATATCGAAGTATCGAAGGAAAAATTTCACGTTCCAAATTTTTCTAAAGTTTTACGAGTCCGAGTGCCCTTTTTTTCAGCACAAATATTATAATAAAAGAGAAGAGCATTACAGTTTGTCGGCAGTATCTTACAGGTTTTCCCCCGCAGGAGTTTTGGTTGTTCATGCTCCTTTAACGAGAGCATGGATCATGGCAAATTGCCATTGCTCATATCTACGGTCATTACAAAGCAGGCGTTACGTGTTAGGAGTTAGCGACTTTCAAAGTCCTTTAAGAAACAACAGACGCTGAACTGCCTCAACGATTCTGGCAAAACTCCCCTGCACGTCGCTTGCTACAAAGGACATCTCAACAGCGTTCGGGTTAATAGTACTCTCTTTCAAGTTATTTAATACCAGTAAAATTATTTTAATTTTCGCTTAGGCGCTACGAAAATACGGTGCAATTCTGAATGTGAGAGACAATCAAAAGAACAATCCCCTCCATCTCGCGGCTGAGGAAGGTCTCTCGATCATCTTTTTTGCCTCAATTCTTGTTAACAAAACAGGTTCGGGAAAATCGTTGAAAGGATATCTCTCCCCACAGGTCATGTGGACGTTGTGCAGCAGCTGCTCGAGTGGGACGAGAAGCTCGCGTTGGCAACTGGCGACTTCGGCTTCATTCCACTCCATAATGCCGCTTTGTTTGGTTAGTCGCTTTCTCTCTTTCTCTCCCTCTCTATCTTCCTCGCACTCTTTCGCTCTTGTATGTTACAGACTGCTCATAATTATTGATAGGTTTATTCGGAAAGCGTCTGCAAGTACAGTAAGTCTGGATGTTCTTACGTGTCTGGATGCCGCTTTTTGAAAGAGTAGGCTCGAATGGTAATCACAAATAGGGAAATATCAAAATGCCACGCCAGTCTTATTGTATTACATAGTTTAATTATTAATTAAAGTATTTAGTCTAACTTTCATTGAGTTGTGCTTAAATTAAAAATAACACCATGCTCGTAGTTAATCAATTTGAGACCGTAATGTCTTGAATTGCAGGTCATCCTGAAGTGGCTGACCTTCTCAGCAACAACAGAGAAGCTTTGATGGCAAGGGACCATCTGAAAAATAATACATCTTCGCAGGTTGCGTGCTACAAGGGACATTTGTCCGTCCTGCAGATTCTCGTCCAAAAGGAGACTTCCGAGAATATATACTTCCAGACGAGGTAAAGAAAGCATTTAAAATATGTATGACTGGACGAGTCAAGAGAGGAGAACAACAACGGGAGAAATAAGTATGTTGATACGCACAGGGATATTGAAAACAAAAGTGACACAAATATCTATATATATCTGGTAGATATAATCATGTTCGTTTTTTCCCATTATCCCTCTTTTTTGATCACATTTCACGGGAAAAATTCGTGCGGGTGTGACAGAAAGTAAACATTTAGACATGTTTTCGAGAACTCCTCTGGCTTAACAAGGGAAATTTGAGAAGCAGACAAGGGGAAAAAGAGACTTTAGCCTTCTTAATCTGCAGCTCGAACCATCTTCACATTGCCGCTTCTCAAGGACACGACGCGATTGTCAAGTTCCTTGTCTCTTTGCCCGATGTGAGAATAGCCAGAATTGACAACACAGGGCAAAATCCACTCGAAATCGCCATCGAAAATCAATATCAGTCAGTACCTTCTTTAAGGTTTTTTTTTTTCATTTATGTACATATGTAGGTTGGATTAGCCCAAAAACGAAAGAAAATTATCGGCATGTAAAAGAAGCAAACTGAGTGTGTTTCTTGCGCAGATCAGTGGCGCAAGAGTTGTTGAAGCACCCAGACTGGAAGACTCTCTTGGTCTCCCCCGGACGGACTCCCCTCCTAACTTCTGCAAGGGACACTCCGATGAGAAGACTCATCAAGACCTTCCCCGAAGTCGCCAAGGATGTCTTCGACAAATGCATCACGTATTCTATCACTTCAATCATTTATTTCGTGCATTTCGCAGTTGTTCTTTTAAGAGGTAGATGGCCAACAGAAACTTTTTTCAAATATGAAGGTTTTGTCCTTTTAAAAAGACATGTGCCGATAGATAATGGGGATTCCGACCTACACATGAAAGTATTCGTGAAGCATTTAACTAATGCACTGATGTGAGACAAATTTCAGCCAGGAATCCGATCCAAAACCGTTCTGTAATTATGAATTCCGCTATCTAGATGACACATGGATGGTTATTTCAAAGGATGGAAAAGGTAAAGAAAGACGATAATATAGATTTTCTTACATATTATGAAAGTGTCTGATCTCAGACCTGATTCACGACGAAGAACCCTACGACATGCGCGGCTCTCTTTGTCCGGGCACGCGGTCGTACTCGGAGAACCTGGATATGATTTACGACAACCATCCTCTGCGGTTGCTGGTCTCGCGTCTTTTTCCTTCACCTTCCTTCTTCATCTTTTTCTTCATCTTCTGCTTCTTCTTCTTTTTTATTATCCTTGTAGATGATACAAGGAGTTGTTGAAGAGGCGTTCGAAGAAAGAACTAAAGTGATGAAATTACAGGTGAGCTCCGACTGCGAATACCTCCTCACTCATCCACTCGTAAGAAGGCTTATCAATCACAAATGGAACACGCTCGGCAAATATTTCTATTTCTCTTGTAAGCGCTTTTTGTTGGTAGTGACTGTGAACAATGAGGTGAATTATTTAATTATGACCATATTGAGAAAGTCCAAATGTTTCTTCTTTCCTCTTTAGCGTTGATCATGTACGGCATGTTTCTGTTTTTCTTCTCCGCTTATGTCCTGACTACCTCTGCTCCCTACAATGCCTTGGATGGAAATATGACTGTCATTGACATCGTCAATGAAGACGGCGCTTGTGATCGCATCGTCAGTCCTTTCTTTTCTTCCTATCGTTGATTATCAGTTGTCATTATTGAGGAGCAGCGACCATCGTCGGTCTTCGTAATTTGTGGCTGGGGAGTGTTCATTCTCGCTGTTATTCACCTTCTAAAAGAGGCAGGACATGAAAACTTGTTTCATATCTACTTAAGACAGCATGTTTGTAACCAGTGAGTACGGCCTGCCTTGGAAAATTTTTTTCGTTTCCATTTATTAAAATTGCCTCACTTATACAATTCGACGTCCTTTACAAATTTCCGCACATTTTAATATTTTTCAAAAACATTCATAAAAAACTTCAATGCTCTTCAAAATATGATGAACCATAACTCTGATATGTATATTTTAGAATTATATTTTTTTTTAAACAAAAATACGTTCAATGACTCGTTTAACGCGCTTTACTTTTCATCTCGGATATAATTATTTTAAAAAATTCTTATTTTATGACCACTTTTTGGCAACCTTTTTTTTTTAAAGAAAATTATACCTGATATAACAAATAAAATACGTTCAACGAACGGTATCTTTGTTTTTGTTAAATTCGAAAACCAATTTTGCCGGGTTATGAGTTCATCTTTTTTGAAGAGTATTGTTATGTTTCTCGAACGGAAGTTTTGGAAAAAATTTTTAAATATATTTTCTACATGACATCGAGTTGTATATGTGAGCCAACTTTGATAAACAAAATGAATAAAAAAAATCTACAGATCAGCACTCAGTATAGAGCAGTCTGTCTTAAATAAGATGAGATAGTGAAACAGATGTGTAAGATGTGTAGTTTTTATAGGAAAAAGAAACCTTCGATAGATGAAATTTATAGTTCGGCCAATTCTGGATGCGCCGCCTCTCGTACTTCACCATCGAGAATCTCGTAGAAATATTTATCTACATCTCTGCTATCCTCGTCGTCGTTGACTTGGATGACTGTTCAAAACGGACTGGGATTCGACAGGTAAGCTGCCCTCTCTGCTATCGTCATCACCCTTTCCTTCAAAGAGTTGGCAATGGAATCTTGCGGCGGGCTTCACGTTCCTGCAATGGATGAACCTGGTAATGTTCGTGCGGAAGTTGCCTCGTTTCGGTATCTACGTGATGATGCTAGTCGACATCGTCAAGACGTTCTCTCGCTTCTTCCTCATCTTCGCTCTCTTCGTCTTCGCCTTCTCCATCACTTTCTGCATTATATTCCAGAATCGAGTTCGTTTTAATTGTTCTAATTGTGCGCCATTGTTCTTCCTATTTGAATTGATTGTCTGAGATTCGCCATCCTTGACAATTGAGCGATTTTCAATAGAAGAATTCTGCCAACTTTTCAGCCCGAGTTCTCGACGTTATATTCTTCCGTGCTGAAGACAATTGTCATGATGATCGGAGAGTTCGAATTCACTGGAATCTTCCACGGAGACGCTGACAACCACCAAGAGATAGTAAAACTCCCCATTCTTGTACACTATTAAAGATCTTTTCATTTTATATATGTATGCAAATATATTCACTTAATGTGACGAAGATACTCTTAACCAGACTTACATGAATGAGATCGCCCGGCCACTTTTTCTTGTCTTCGCCATTCTCATGACCATTCTTCTTATGAATATGCTGGTTAGTCATTCGTTTTCTACTATTTGTTTCTTCCCTCATTATTTTTCTTTTTCTTTATTTTTCAACCTATCTTGTCAATTCTTTCTATTTTTTCCTCTCACCCTGCTCTCCTTCTCTCGTTGCTCTCTCACTCTCTTAATCAAGAATCTCGCAATTATATTGGCCATTTGCAATGCCAAAGAACACTTGCTCAAACCTATTATCTTATCGGTAAATTCGTGTTAGGAGTTAGCGACTTTAAAGGTCCTTTAGCATGGTATTTATTACTTTCCCATTCAGACCGGTCTGGCTGTAGATGACATCAAATCCATTCAAGAGAAGTCTGAAATTAAACGGCTCGCCATTCAGGTTCAATTCGTCGTGTTCTGCTCAGGGGGATAAATAATAAAAATTAAGTTAGAAAAAAGTTAAAAGAAAATTTTTAAGAAAAGATTTTATTTACGGAATAAATTATGAAAATTATATCGCGCCTGAATTCCTTCATCCACAGAATATTTTTCATTAATATGCGTAGTTTACATACTTTCACATTTTACAGGTTGACCTGGTGCTGAAAATCGAATCGATGTTGCCATTTGCGCTGTTGAGAAGAAGTGCAAAGGGTCGAGTAGCTGACTATAAAAATCGAAGTGGCTGGTGGAGGCGCCTCCGTGAAAGAATCGGATTTGACGAGACAATCGTTGAAGAGATCAACGTCCCCATCAGAGATGTCAATCAAAAAGACAATCAAACAATTCTCAATGCACTATAGGAACTAATTTGCATGCTTATCAGCCAAAAAGAATGCCCGAGAATGTCAACAACATTCCTTTTCAAAATTTGCAACCTCAAAATATTGCAATATTATTATTTTACAATTTGTTTTAATAAAAATGCACCTGGATTACTTACGTAAATAATTAAAGCCTGCCGTGGTGGAGACCGAACGGAGATTCGCGCAGCAGAAGACCGCACTCGACACTCTGCAGTCCAATGTGGATCTGCTGAACAAGAACCAGCTGAAGATGGCAGAGAACCAAGAGAAGATAGCAGCTATCTTGGACACCATTCTCAAAGCTGTCCAGAAAGACGAGAGCGAGCCTACCTGAGCAGTCTCTGCTCACTCTTCTAGCAGTAATACTTTCCAGTGATGGGAACGTAAGGACAGTAAAAAATACCGTGGATCTTGTGCAAGAGCTGCATATGAAAGTGCCTTATTATATTATTCTAATGGTAAGGATGAATTTTTTTCAGTTCACAATACGGCAGTTTTTGACCCTAATTAGAGGATTCTCCATCTTGGTTACCAGCCAAATTATGAAATCAACGTTATCATGCTAACGAGAAATACTTTCCTGATTATATAGTTTTATAACTTTCGCCTCGGCCACCGTTTGTTCGCTCATCAGTACATTTTATCTTTGTTGTTTTATAAAAGGACGAATTTTGGTTGAATACACAATGGATCTTAAATAGAGTATGCTTAATTGTTATTCTCCTGTGAACTTGAGTAATTATGAAATCAATGTTATCAAGCGAACACGAATACAATTCTGAACGTATTGTTTTATAGCTTTAGCTTCGGGCAACTATCGATCGCTTATCAGTGCATTTGATCGTTTTGAAAACATTCTGCTACTACTCATCTGATGTGTATATCTGATGCTCTCTTGTTTTCTTTACAAAAGCATAAAGTGAAAAGTTCTGTGCTGCCCGAATCGATTCTGATTACTTTAAAAAATTATCAGGCTTCTTAACCAAATGTAAATGAAATTATTTAAATTAATCTAATTAATCAGATTAATCTGTATACCTGAAACACTGTACTAACCTCGCTCAAAGTGTTACTTCTATATTTTAGTATGGCTTAATTTGCCCCCGAAGTTGGAAATAGCAACTTACTGTTTTCGAGCATTCCAGAAAAATGTATGAAAACTCCTTTAAAGAGACTTATTGGTAGGACATCCGAAGAGTACATGAGCAAACGTTTCTCCATTGAATAGAGGAGATAAGTTTGACTAATATGTATGATGTTTACACTAATAAATCGTGAACTCTATTAGTTATGTTGAAAATTGTTCTACGATCCGAGGCAAAACCAGCCTAAATGGTCAAATATGGTCAACACGGGTAAAAAATTTTTTCGAAGAAATCATCAAAATTGGTCTTATTAGACCTAGAAAATAAACTTTTTTCATTATATTGTCATATAAGGGTCTTTCTTTTCATTCATGGTTAGTGGCTATTGAACGGAGTTACGCTCATTTGAATATTTTTGGTATATCAGGGTTTACTGTAGAAATAATGTTTTCTAAAAAATGTTTTCCGGAAGCAATTTAGGCCCTACACACGCTTTATTACGGAAATTAAGAGCAAGGAAGTGCGAGAGAGCGAGTCTATTCAAGGCGATAGTTAGTAAAAACTTCGGTGTGCGGAATGCGCTTTCATAAAATTATTGAAAATTAAAAAATACCTGACACCTGCATTAAAGTATTATCATATTTAATATGTGTAGAAAGATTAATAGTTTCAGCCTCTGATACACATGCATCCCACAGGGAACGGGATAACAAATAATCTATTCTTCTATCCTCTCTTTATAAACATTATTAATGTCAGGGAACAGAATGTTTTCTTATTGGGATACGCTATGTCTTTTTGGCCTCAATTGATCGTGCGTAATCTTCCCTCACTGTTATCTACTCTGTCGACTATAATTTATGCACTGTCTTAGTCATGGCGCCTCTGTTCGAGTTGTCTAATCGATGCCCTTATCAGATTCAATAAAAGATGAAGGCAGCATCAGCCCCCGGACAAGATCTTTGGTCCAAATCGTGTGCGCCGTCACAGAAAAAAATATCAAAACGAAAACACAAAAAGCTGACAATATCAAATATACGCAGTCGCTGCATGGTGTTACCGTTAAATCGGAGCACAACAGACGATGCAAATTGATAAAAGAGAGAGCGGGAGATAGAGAGAGAGACGGAGAACAAAGAGTACTCAATTTCAACACAGTTCGAATATCCTGTTGAGCAGATCACCCTTCATGTTTCCTGAGAACTCTTCGAACTCCTGGGACGCACTAAGCGCCTTGACATCGAGGACCGACTTGAGCGACTGAAGGCAGAAGAACTGAAAAGGAAGACAAATACGCACTCTCAACCCTGTTCAACTACGCAATTCGTAATAAACGTTTTTTCCTGACACTTAAAAAGCCCTGACAATAAGCTTAAAGAGCCCTTCCAAGAATATATAAACATTACAATAGCCGAATGCTCTTTTCGCATGGCCATATTTGTTTCGTTTTAGTGCAGCTTTTCCAGAGCGACATTTATCAAATTTGACTAGTTTCCAAGATCGATGTGAAAAGGTTCGACTCCAGCCTAATAAATTCGAAAGTACCAGACAATGAAGTACGTACTTTAAGCGGACCAGTCTGTACTGCTGCGACCAGAGAAGCTTCTTGTCGAGGGCAATCTCCGCGCTGTCCGGGCCTCGCAGAAACTCCTCGCACGAATGCAGCACGACTTGCATGCCGAAGCGGTCGGCCAAGTGAAGGAGAATCTCGACCGTTTCGACTTAAAGATCATTATTTAAACTCCTATCAACTTCTCACAAAACAACTCTTATAAACATTATAAATTCTTTTTTTAATCATTAATTAAACTCTTTCGATTTCTCATTAAAAAATTCTTACGGACATTTTAAATAATTTTCTTAATTCTTAATTCAGCGTCAAAGTCAAGTGATTAAGGATCAGAATGACGTTTCTTTTTTCTTTTCATATGATCCTCATTCTTGGCCTTATACACTATTTTCTGGATAAACTTCATCCTAACATCCTATTAATGATGTTATTGAAAGATGGATGAAAATCAAGAACGTGTGATTGGCTGGCGAGACGGCAAGATGACGTGAAGGAGTTCCACGAACTCGTCGTACTTGATGTCCACAAGTGGAATCTCCTTCTTGTCCTTCTCGGCAAACTCTGAGAAGAACAGCCTGTCGAAGTAGGGCGAGTGGTATGCAAGGTACTGAAACGGTAAACTTTTATACGACTATAGTTTTGAGGAATAAAGAATGTGAATAAAGACTCCGTTTTATTAACATGTTTGTTATTAACTCGTAGTCGATATAAAGTTACAACATTAGGGGTGAATATACATATACATACTAAACGGGAATTAAATCAACTGTTGAGGACCCAGCGGGACAGATAGTGGATTCAGGGCCGGAAGCCAGTGAGAGGGTAAGTTGAATAGCGAGTTTCTGCTAAAATTTCGACAAAAATGTTTTGGGTTACAGGGGGTTAAACATCAAGGTGGGTCTTTAAACTCTATAGTATCATTTACCCCTTATACTTCTTTTTTAAACATTTTTACAGATGAAATGGCCTTCGTTACGGTTTGAAAATAGGGTGTAGCAAGAAATAACGCAATTTAATGCTATGGTAAATAGTAGAAAAGAGGGATTGCAAAATAAAGAGATAAGATACCGCCTTGTTGACATGAACTGGCTTTTCTTCCACGATGAGAGCGACGTCTTTGAGATTCGGTTGACGGGCAGTGAAGTCGATGAGAGTCGCGACGCTGAAAAGGTGGTAAATAAGCCCTATAGCAAATAAAGAGTTGCGGATTGTGATTATTTTAAATATCAAATGTTTCGAAATTATCATTTTTGATAGCGAGAGAGAGAGAGAGGTAGAGAGAAAAAGACATACGGCAAGCCGATGACTTTATGACGGTGACGGTCGCCTCGACCACAATGCCGCCGTCGTCTTCGCGGATGAAGCCACTCTCATTGTTCCGCACCTTGTCCCACCGCACAAACTGCGGATATCCGAAGCTGTTAGATACCAACTCGAGGACGGTGTGTGACTGAAGGAATGTATTGTAAACAAATGAGATGTACATATTTCGATAAAGCATGCCCAAAATCATGCCCGGCGTACCTCTGGTACGTTAAAATGAGCATAAATCAGGCTGGAGTCGAGCCTAATAGTATTTATAATAGAAGCTTTCATTCACAAATTAGGTTCGCAAGCTTAATTATGCAATTAGCAACCGGGTCGGGGCCCATATTGGTAAAGGGTGAGTTCGATAGCATAGAGTCTTCTATATTATGATTGAGAGAATGACCCTCTTTCTTCTCTTGAAGAACTCCTCAGATAAGCGCCAATCCGTGACGCAGGGCCGGAGGGGTATCTATACAAAGAAACTCTGATCACGACCACACACTAACTGTTTCCTTGCTGAGCGACTTCTGGCCGACATTGGCCGGCAGCAGCGTGAGGGTCATGGATGCTTCGCATCGCCAGTGCCGAGTTGGCTCGGCGCACCTGACGAAGAAGGACAAGTACTTGACGTTCTGCCGCTCCTCCGGCTGCACATAAACTTGCCTGCAAGATTACTTAGAGCAACAGTATTGAAACGGGTCCTCACCCTCAGATATACATACAAGTTAGCTCCGACTTTTTTTTTCGGACCATCCAAAATCTCGGTCTGCGTGCGCTTTTTAATTTTTGGCATGAGTTTTAAATTTTTTGCGTCAAACGAAATGCCATAATTTCTTTGCATCCTCAAAACGTTTCATCTATCTTATGTGTTGGGAAATAATTCTTTGTGCAAATAACTGTTTATAAATTGAGTAATACAAGACTCAAATATACCATCTTGGCGATGTAGACAACCGGCGACAAGACAAACGTCTTCAGCTCATTCAACTTGGGCATCTCGAATCGAATCTTGCCAACATCAATGATTTCTATAAGAGAAGCTAATCTAGCAAGTACGTCATGATCAGCTAATTTTAAACTAATGCTGTCTAAATTCGTTCTTACTTCTTCAATATATTTTATTCTTTAATATATCTAATATTTATTTTTAAATACATTGTATGTACATATTCAAAGTGCAACTCTGTCAAATTTGGTCAATATCAAAGAGAAAATAGAAGAAAGTGAACAAGGCTAGCCTGGCATTTTCGCTTTTGCGAGGCGGGAAGAGAGAGGAAGACCGCCGGTAAGATGGGAAGATGAGAGCGAAGTGATGTGAGCTCGCTGGCTAGTGCTTATAAAATGGCGAGACTCACGTAAGCAAATATGCTAATAACACAATGCCACGTGGAGCAATAGGAAAGCTCCACGCAGCTATACAAACTACAATATGTAATAGTCTAACTGAATAACAACTAATAGCACGTAGAATAAATATATGTAGATATTCACTATCTATGTACATAACGCCTCCCCACTAAGGTAAGATTGAAGGTATTCAATCTTACAAAGCAACACAACATCAATGATTACAATACAGAGTTACAGTACCGACAAAAAGTCTATGAACTTTTGGTTTTTCATTCATAATTTTCTTCAAAATGTATGAAATTTAATGAAATTTTCAGGGTTGCTTCTTTGAAATAATAGATCTCCAGTAGCAATTTGATTCATTGATCCACTGCAGAGCGAAATAAAAATCAATAACTCAAATTACCCGGGTTGCACATTTACAGTCCCGCTCAACATTATTGGGTCCGATATTAATAATATTAATAATATTAATAATATTAATATAAATAATATGAACTGGAATAGCTCGCTGAATAAGCATTTTCGTGCCATTTCCTTCGTGTGTTAACCTATTTCGACCATGGAGAATACGACCGTGAAGACCGTTTACCAAAAGATTAATAAATAACAGATATCTAACATTTTTTGAGTTTACTGCATTTAACACAGGCCTGGTGGTGATTTTGCTGAGAAAAGAGGTTGGCTCGAGCAGCCAGGTCTACAAACTACAAAAACAAAATTTTTTTTTGGAACGCTTCTAGCTTTTTCTGATGTTGTTCTTTTGTTTTCTTTGAGTTTCTCATTTTGTTTATGTGTAAACGATAAGAAAATACAAAAAGAGATTTCCACTAAATGGAGGCAAAAGTCTGTTATCATCTGGATATCGAACCCGGGACCTCAAGATTCCCAGTCAAACGCTTCCGCAATACACTACGGACGACCATGAGCAACGTGATGTTGTTTTTCTTTTGACAGCAATGACTGCCTTCCCACTGCCTCACCATTACCAGGCTGATGGTTAGGCTAGGGAATACCGATAGATCAACGATTTCTTCTCAGATCAGTTAGCTTCTCTTTCTCTTTCTCTTTCTCTTTCTCTTTCTCCTTCTCTCTCTCTCTCCTTCTCTTTCTCTCTCTCTCTCTCTGTTTCTCTCTCCACCGACATCTCTTTCTCTTTCTCGTCTTTCTCTTCTCTCTCTCTCTCGCTCCTTCTCTCTGTTTCTCTATCCACCGCTCTCTTTTTCTCTTTCTCTTTCAACTCAATTTCAATTTAAAACAGAAGTGGTAAAAATACTTTTGAGAGAGAGAGAGAGAGCGAGAGAGAGAGAGAGAGAGAGAGAGAGAGAGAGAAGAGAAAGAAGATAAAGAGAAAGAGAGACCGGTGAAGAGAGAAACAGAGAGAGAAACAAATAGAGAAAGAGAGAGAGAGAGAGAGAGAGAGAGAGAGAGAGAGAGAAGAGAAAGAGGAGAAAGAGAAAGAGAGAACGGTGGAGAGAGAGAAGAGAAAACCGAGAAAGAGAAAAAGAGACCGGTGGAGTGAGAAACAGAGAGAGAGAGAGAGAGAGAGAGAGAGAGAGGGAAAGAGAAAGTGAGAGAGAGATGCGAAAGAAGCTAACTGATCTGAGAAGAAATCGTTGATCTATCGGTATTCCCTAGCCTCACCATCAGCCTGGTAATGGTGAGGCAGTGGGAAGGCAGTCATCGCTGTCAAAAGAGAAACAACATCATCTCGTTCATGGACGTCCGTAGTGTATTGCGGAAGCGTTTGACTGGGAATCTTGAGTTCCCGGGTTCGATATCCAGATGATAACAGACTTTTGCCTCCATATAGTGGAAATCTCTTTTTGTATTTTCTTATCGTTTACACATAAACAAAATGAGAAACTCAAAGAAAACAAAAGAACAACATCAGAAAAAGCTAGAAGCGTTCCAAAAAAAAATTTTGTTTTTGTAGTTTGTAGACCTGGCTGCTCGAGCCAACCTCTTTTCTCAGCAAAAATCACCACCAGGCCTGTGTTAAATGCAGTAAACTCAAAAAATGTTAGATATCTGTTATTTATGAATCTTTTGGTAAACGGTCTTCACGGTCGTATTCTCCATGATCGAAATAGGTTAACACACGAAGGAAATGGCACGAAAATGCTTATTCAGCGAGCTATTCCAGTTCATATTATTTATATTAATATTATTAATATTATTAATATTATTAATATTATTAATATCGGACCTAATAATGTTGAGCGGGACTGTAGGCGTGCTGGACAAAATGGTTTATTTCTTTGATATTCGGCTAGTTTTTATTGGACAAATGGTTGAGATGTATTCTAGAACATCTCTGCGATAACTTTTTGGTCTACTCGCTAATTTATCACATGTTTAACATGTGATTAAGTAACGACTACCCGATCCATGCAGGCGGCCTGAGATGCAGAAGGTTCAGGAGGATAAAGTCGATCTTTTACAGCAATATGTATAGTAATCATGATGTCCATATGTTCGCAGAGCATGATCAAACATATTCACATGGTTACTAAGGCTGTGAAAAATACATTCTAACTGTTTGAGCACGCGATGACCACTGTGGCCAACTTTCGTCCACGGTCAGGGCCAACTTAAAGTGATGCTACGCGGGAGTCTGATTTTCAAAAAAGGGTTTGCCTGTCTCAAGTGATAGTTAATAGTCTTTTACATGTTCTTTTGGCTTATTTCTTGCCAGGATCTATGAGGCCACCAGATAGAATAGATCGTTTGAATAAACTCCTGGCGTTGAGTAATACGGTGTCTTAAAAAGCGGAAAACTAAATTCGAAAATGTTTCAGATCGAATTAAATATCACTTTAGTTTATACATCAGAGTGTTCTGCAATAGTCTAAGCCCAATTAGCCAGTTTAATGTTGTGATTGTTTTAAAATACAATGATGTCAAATACACCATACCATGCTGCCGTCAAACGATCTACTGTCCCTGTGGCCTCATGAAGCCAGGGATGAAATAGGGATTGTAAACGTGGAAAAGCCTATTAACTATCGTTATAGATAGGTAAAAACGTTTTTGCAACACGGACTCCTGCAGAAGATCAGTTTTAGCATGTTAGTGCCTTGAAAAAGTTGACCGCCGCATCCAAAGTATGAATAAATAGTTAGCATCTTATTCCCACAGATCAGGTAACCGTCTGAATTAGTTCAATGATCACCTCCGAGTATATGGACATCATTATTACTCTAGATATTGCAGTAAAGGATCGACGTTTTCCTCCTGAACCTTCTGCATCTCAGGCCGCCTGCATGGTTCGGGTACTGGGGGCTGGGAACATGCAAAAACATGTGACTAAGTAGCGACTAGACCAAAAAGTTATCGCAGAGATGTTCTAGAATACATCTCAACCATTTGTCCAATAAAAATTAGCCGAATATCAAAGAAATAAACCATTTTGTCCAGCACGCCTAAATGTGCAAACCGGGTAATTTGAGTTATTGATTTTTATTTCGCTCTGCAGTGGATCAATGAATCAAATTGCTACTGGAGATCTATTATTTCAAACAAACAACCCTGAAAATTTCATTAAATTTCATACATTTTGAAGAAAATTATGAATGAAAAAGCAAAAGTTCATAGACTTTTTGTCGGTACTGTACATGTAACTCTTCAGAGAGGGTTGGGATTCAGTCGCTGAGGTGGGCGTCGGTTCCGCTGTGGCCGTTGAGATGAGACTGCTGCCTGGCCCGAGTTCGATGACGTTTGGTGGATCGACTGGTCTGCGGATGGTGCTGGCGCTGCTTCTGATGACGCCACGCTGCTCTTGTTGCTTGCAGACGCCGTGCTGTTTAAAGTGATCGGGATCGCCGTTGTTGCGTTCGCCAGGCTCTGCCACATCGATGCGAGAATGTGAGCATCGTCACGGAAATTGGCATTCTAATTTCCGTTGTCTCCACAGTAAGATTTCCATGATGTTTGAAAAATTGAATTACATGAGCCTTTATTACTCGACCATTCTCCAGTTGCTTGCTCGGTGGACATCCCTATTCACTCAGTGGACATCCACGTTCACCCAGTGGGCATCCTTCCTTGAACTGCCTCAGCGGAACGAGCGACGTACTTGACCCACCATAAGAAAGGTAAACAAATAGGAGAGACGACAGGGAGGGATTGTGAGTCTGCCCGCGTGGTCTCAAGCATGCGATAATCCCTTAAAAGGTAATTTTTGGTTCTTGAAGAATTCTACATTATCTTCTCCATCGTATGTTATCTTTTTCTCAATACTATACGTATTGGCCGGTCGAAAAGTGAACATCGATCAAGTAATGAACGTATTACGAAGCTCCTTCATCGACTGCTCGTTATACTGCAAAAGGTCAGCGATGTTGAAAAGGGTTCCTGCCATGAGAGACCTAAGCCAGCTTTCCTCATGGAAAGAGAAAGGCTCAAAGGGTTATCATGACAATGACGGGGCTGTTATGAACATATTTATGTATTTAGGAATTAAGCATTTTCAGCGCACTTGTGATGCTATCACTACCGCGACGGACGTGAAAAAATCGTACGAACGGCTGCTAACGGTAACAGGGTGGGTTGGAAGAAATGGAGAGGTATTGCGAGAGAGAGAGAGAGAGAGAGAGAGAGAGAGAGATTGGTGAGGATAGTAATGGGAGCAGTCCGAGGGCCATAAGCCATAAGTGAATTAGGTAAATTTCATTCCTTCGTTTAAATGAGTTGAATGTTGGATACAAACATATTTTAGCGTTCGCCAATAAGAAATTTTTTCTTTAATTTTAATAGCCTTCATAACCATAAGAACATGTACAGGACATGAACAATGAAATCCATATGTAAACCTCTTATTTTTATACCATTTATCTTTAATGGTCAAAGACATGTCGTGCATGTCGTTGTTCTCCTTCGATGGTCTCTCCCCCCTCTCGCCCTTCGCCAGCTCGCGCAGCTCTTTCCGTAGAATCTTGCCCGAGGCCGACTTGGGAATCTCGTCGACGAACTTGACTCCGCCAGTGAGATGCTTGTACTTCACGAGGCGAGCTGAATTTCAAAATAATACTTCCGCACAGGACCATTAACTGGTTGCCAACGGTGTTCAAAAAGAAGAACAAGCTAACTCTTTACAAAGTCGATAACTTCCTGCTTGGTCATCTCTCGGTTGCCACGCACCACGTACGCTCGCACGAGTTCGCCCATCTCAAGGAGTTCAAAATATGAGTACAATAAAAATTACTTTTTTATATATATTTCAAATGGAACATACATATTTTCGATCATTATTTAACGAGAGGAAAGAATATTGTAGCTTCTAACTCTCTCATCCGGAATGCCGATGACGGCCGAGTCCTTGATGTCCGGATGCGAGAGGAGCACATCTTCGAGCTCGGCCGGAGCGACCTAAGGAAGAAGAGAAAATAATGGAAGGAGAAGCAGATAACCAATTAGACCAAATGCTGTTTTGGATAGGATTGTCTTGGTTATTTTGGCGAGAGTGTTACCTGATATCCCTTGACTTTGATGAGCTCTTTGAGTTTGTCGACGATGGTGAGTCGGCCCTCCTGGTCGATGACGCCGATGTCGCCTGAAAGGAGATGTACCATATTTAAAGGTATCAGGAACCATAACCGTAGGACACTCACCAGTGCGGAGCCATCCGTCCGGTGTGATGGTTTCTGCCGTAGCCTGAGGCCGATTGTGGTAGCCAGTCATGAGACAAGGCCCGCGCGCCCAAATCTCTCCTCGCTCGCCCGCCCCCACGTCTTGCAGCGTCGTTGGGTTTACTGTCTGCAAGGAACATTACTCTTCTATGTTTGTTGATTATTTAGATTTACAAGAACAGAAAACATGCTATAAACTTACTCTGATCTCATTAGAAATGTTTGGGTATCCGCAGGTTTGGGAGTTGTCCTCACTGTCGAAGAGCACGATCGTTATGGACATGGTCATTTCAGACATTCCGTAGCCTGCGCGTAGATTTTATCGTTCTATTTAATTATTGACTTAAGTTAACAAAAACTTCACCGATTGATGACTTTCTTGAAAGAATCAATTGCATACCCTGTCCAAGGTATTTGACATTGGGGAAACGGGCGAAGAGAGCGTCGACAATGTCTTGGCCACAGGGAGCCGCGCCAGTCAAGACGAGGCGGACGGAAGAGAGGTCGAACTCGGGGACGAGGGGGTGCTTGGCGAGGAGCACGATGATCGGCGGGGCGATTGACAGCATCGGAGGCTGTGAAGAAAATTATTATTATTCTTGGCTCCTTTTTAATACCTATTAGGAAAAGATGGCAAAACAAAATCTTCATAAACGGACCCGATATTTCTCGATCATAGAAAAGTAGGCCTCAGGCTTGAACTGGTCCATCAAAACTCCAGTCGTGCCGAGAGACGTGAACTGAAGGCAAAATTAGTAAACATTGTCACACAAAAAAATCTGAAAATTTCGTAGGTAATTTTTAGATGTCTAATTTCGGGTGACAAGATTTGCACTCGCCTGGCAAAGCGACACCGCTCCGTACACGTGATACAGAGGAAGCACACAAGTAATGTTTTCCTGCAATTATAGGAATCAAATAATTCTGATTGTTTCAACTCATGAACCTTGGAAATATCGAAGTTTCCGTCACCAAGAATGGGCACATTCTCAGTCTCGGCGTACCTGTAATCATGTGTACATTATCCATCTATATGAAATATTCCTTTTATTTTCAGAAAATAAAATGTTTAGGTCATGCGGGGGCCGGGGCCGGAGCCGGCCACCCCTGGTCATGCCGACTTAATCATGGCTTCGATCATCGTTCCAAGTGCGCGGTGGCTGATCATCACGCCTTGCGGTGCGCCGGTCGTGCCGGACGAGTACGGTAGGAGGGCGATGTCTTCTGGCTTCACTAAAAATGGATCTTTATCATCTACCATAGTTAAGTTGAAAATTATGCTTAAGCTGGAGTCAGTGCTGGTCTTATTGTTGATGGCATGGCGAAATGACCGATTTCTTGAGATGAAGCCGACTGTGATTGCATGACTTCTCGCCAATCAGAGGCTCCCGTGGGTAGCGAAGTCGAAGAGGACGAGCGAATGCACACGATCTTCGGAAGAAAATTAATTACCTATTAATTAATATGCCATATGTACATGGGTTCCCGAACACATTGGAATGAAATGACAATGTCATTGAGTGCCGTAGCACTTCTCTTATATAAAATTTATCAAATTTCAGAAGTGATTCTTTTACTTCAATACTTTATATTTATAGAGAGGACTGCCTTCGAAAAAAAAGGACACTGCACAGCATCACTTTAAGGACGTCTGGGCTGCGGACGAAAGTTTCATAGTGCTCAAATATTTAGCACCCAATTTCTTCAGCTCAAATAGTATTAAATTCAATCTGCGCATATATTACAATAATTACTAGTATAGCAATAACATTAAATGATCAATTTATCCCGCTGAACCTCCGCTATCACAGGCCGAGTAAATGAATCTCGAACTGAAGGTAAGGGCAAGTGATTAAATCACAATTAGACCTAAAAGTTATATATGTGTATATTGCATGTACATGCAAACAAGTCAGAATTCTGTCAGAGTTCTGTGTAACACACTAATATTTCGTTAGGATCAGGCGACGCTTTTCAGATGGAAAATACCTCTTTAACGTTTATTTTAGATAATTGACTCTTTCCCGATTCGCAAGCTCAATCCGGACACATTCAAAGAATCATCCTAAAAGCGAAAATTTTGAGTTTTCACCTCCTTTAAGGTGCATCGCATCTGTTTTCTCTGCCGGCCTCCTTCTTCCTTTCATGCGTCGAAAGACGCACTCTGACTCAATAATTAATCGGTTTATTATTTTGTGATAATGCACAAATTTTCCCTAAAGAAAGCTACCGGACAATACTTGGTCATTCATTGTTGCTGTTGCCTAGAGCTATTTACAAAAAGAGTGAAATCATTCCAGACCATTTCGACCGCATATACTAAAGTAACGTTAGAAATTTCTGTTTAAATTGAAACTGAATAAAAAATAACTTGGAACTACATACATAGATCTACCCAAAAAATATGTAAAGGTTAGGGTGACTTTCAATCGTTCCCATTTTAAACAAACTCTCGACTATGCGATTAGTTTTTGCTTTATTTCTACTGTCACCAGGCACCATCCTTTTTTAATATCTTTATTCAATTATTGAGGTTTAGCCATTGTTTTTCCATGAGAATTTGGAGCTGGAAAAGCCACTGTGAGCAATATTGGCTTGTCACTTCCATTGATGATTTGCGAGGAAAAGAATGCAACTTTGTTACGAATTTTCGGTGATCGCGCTCCTTTAAGTGGACGGACAAAGTTATTTCTCCTAAATGCAGGCATTTCCGATGTTCAAGAATGCAACACTGGTTTGTGTTGAGAAAATTCTCCATGTTGCCCTTTTTCTATGCGCATGGTATTAGCAGTCTTCATCCTTGCTATGAAACAGAGTTAAAGACTTGAATATTACAGACAAAAATAAATGGGTTCATCGTAAATGTTTCATTCAACTCGAATGCACTAACCATAAGAGTAGACGTTCATAATAAGTTAAAGAAAATTAACCATCCTTTTGGTCTTCTCTTTTTTTCCCGACACGTGATTATTGTACCGGAGAATGTTTGTGAGAGTGCGGATGGCCGCGGTAATTTGAAATTTCACAAATATTTTTGGTGACAATGCAAAAACCTACTATTAGCTATCATTTGAAAAAGGAAAAACTTTTTTGAAGAATAAAATATACAGACACCTGAATATCATCACTTTAAGTACGTCTGGGCTGCAGACGAAAGTTGACCGCGGTGGTCATTTGCGGCAAACAGTTAACATGCAATTTGCGCAGCTCAAGTTGCAATGAGTTCAATGATTATTTGCGCAGATATAAAAATAGTATTAAATGATCAAGTTCATCCCTCTGAAACTGCTGGATCTCAGGCCGAGTAAATGAATCTCGAACTGAAGGTAGGCAACATGAGGCCCATCGCATTCTTTTTCTCGAGAGCCCTCCTTAAATCAAGCACGTTTGACATATTTATTAATGGACTAATCATGATATGATAAAGCTCACGTTTTTTAAAGAAGGCCACAGCAGGATGCTTGGTTGTCCGATTTTGCTTTCGGCGGCGAAAGAGAATTCGCAAGATTCCCCATGTTGCCCTTTTTCTATGACATTGGATTAGCACTGTTCACACTTTCTATGAAACGGCGATAAAGTCTTGAATATTAAAAACAAAAGTAAATAAATTCGTCATGAACATCTTGAGATCGAGTTTCCTGCATTAGAATGGAATTATGTGCATACAATTCAATTAGAATGTGATCAGAGCAGACGTTTGTTATTTATATATTAATCAAATAAGAATTTGAAGCCTCGATGAAAAAATTGGGTTTACATACATACATACACGAAAAAGTGGTTTTTTTACATGATCGCATTTCAAACTCTAGACTGGAAATCAAGTTTGAAAATCTAAATTATCGAGGAGTAAATCTGATTTAACATCGTACACGCATTTCTTTAATTAGTAAGCAAAGTGCATAGAGAGCATACGGAGAACAGATTATAAGGCAAATGCAACAGCTGAATAGAATCACACTTTGCCAGAAAGCAAGAACGAATGCTGAATTCCTATCGTTCTGGCGTGAATTCTCCACCGCGAACTATGTTTCAATGAAACAGTTATGCAGTATTTTAAGTGGTCGGCCTGGTTAATAAATTATTCAAAGCTTTTCAAGTTAAATATTGCAGTTATTTGAACTTTGCTTACCCAGATCTTCGTGTAGGACGTAAATTTAAAACACTCCTTGTGATTACCTTCTTTCAGATGGCGGGCGGTGCCTTTTGATCTGACTCTTCCGAAATGGAAGCATCTTCATATCTGCCAGCTGAATCGTTTCAATGTGGTTTGTCAAAGAATATTTTTTGAGTCTAAATGAGTGTCGGTTTAAATAAAGCATGCTAACCAAATAAAAAGAAACTATAAGAAACATGCATCTCAAACAACTTATCGCCAAAAAGATCTGTACTGAAGAGCAAAGATTCACATCAAGCTGCTTGTCATCGTCAGTGTCATCTTTAGGTAAATAGGGAAGCAAACGCTAATAATGACTAAGTTCAAAAGTCAAACACGCTGAAAGTGCTGAAGCACAAACATGCAAATGTGCATAGTCAAGAATGCATGCTTGGAATTCGATACTCTGCTCGAACATACGAGTATGCTCCCTCTGGCAAACAGTTTAAAGTAAGGCAAGATCTCATTTGCTCATGTAGCCAAACAGGAGTCTGGTATCGCTTCATTCTTTTTCCATGCTGATATTTGGTTCCCTGTGCCTGCCGTCACCAATTCAAAAGAAAGCTTTTTAAGCAATTCAAGTTTCGCGTGCTCATTTGATATTCGGTGAAGTTCCGAGGACGTTTGAACGCTTTCCAAAGGTTTTTGCCTCCCGCACATTCTCACATTTTGTATATTCTTTGAAACTCTTTCGTGGTCGTTTGCTCACCTTTTCCGCAAGAAGCTAATTTGCCGAACGGCCTTGTGGCTTACTCTGGGAAGGTCCATTTTCCTTCCGTTTCCACCATACATAGTGGCTTGTGGCTTGGCCTGTCTAACTATTAGAGGTCCGCTAGACTTTTTTATCTGGGTAGAATAAATGCACAAAATTACCCCCTTGAGCCTGTATGTTGTAATTGTAGATGTTTCATAATGGAGCAACAGAGAGGGAGAGAGAGAAACTAAGATGAGTAGAGAGCAAAATATTTGAAGACTCAAAGGCAAGGAAAAAGAAGGTTGACAGACATCGTAAATGGGAGCTCTTAATGGTTAGGATAACTATGTATGGTGTATAATAAATCACTCACTTAGACATGCCTTCAACCGATTTGTATGTACTTTGACTTGTTGAGAACAATCTGCATGCAATCTGCACTGAACATTGTGTTTACCGTAAGGTAAATGAAAATGCTATTCCAACTTGGCTCGTAACGAGCAACTTGATCCCTTCGGCGCATTGCACCGAGGATTTGTACTTTTCTCTGTTTCCTTCAGGCGTCTTTTTCACCATGAATTCCCACGCTCCCAGCACGCACTCATGTCAGATCGACTTGGTTTTTTTAAGAAAATAAAAAAGTGTTCTGACATGCACCTTTTGTGTAAGATACCAAATATACTGGGAACATTTTCCTGAAGTAAAAAATTTATATCGAGTGAAACTAAAGGGGGCGAACCATCTGTTTTGCCATATGTAAATGGGCTCAAATCTCTAAAAAAAAAGGTGATCTCAAAATTGAAAAAAAAGACTTTCTCGCGGTACTTTGCCGACGTCGCTGTATGAATAAGCTGTAATTACAATCGTCTACGGGTGCATGTGTCGTGCGAAAATGGAATCGTTCGTTTTACTACGATCGTTTTAGTACGATTTAGTGCGATCGCGTTTACCTCCGTATTTTAGTGCATCCTTTGACTAACGAGAATTTTTCCTTTGCTGACAATACGAGTCACACGGAACCATTGGTCCACCATACATTATTTATACATGTTGCTCTCCAACTTTGCCCAAAGCTAGCTTTCAAAATAAAGGCGTTCCTTTTCTTCTCTTTCGTCCGAAAGCAAGATGTGTTGAATTGAAAACATCTTCATTTTCCACGTATTCTATGGGTAGAAATGGCAAAAATGCCACCTTACGACATTTGCTGAATAACACTTTATTCAGCCCCATATATGTACAATTTACATAATTTTTTCGTGAGAACGTACATACTTTTGTGGCAAGCAAAACTCTATTCGAAATAACTGAAACCGTGAACGAATCTATTATCGTTGACTCCTTGTCATCTCTCGCTTTCTCCAACTCTCTCTCTCTCTCTCTCTCTCTCTCTCTCTTTCTCTCTCTCTGTGTCTCTTTCGCACACACACTCATTCTCTCTCTTCTTAACGGTTTCCTCTCTCCCTTTCACTCACTCTCCACTTCCCAAGAATCTGTGAATTTTTTTTTTGGATTCTCATGAGAAATCAAGCAAAAAGTTAGATGCGTTGTTGCTTTCCAAAAGTTTCTTGGAGTAAGCCTTTTGTCATTCTTTTGTGCTACGCTAGGTAAGTCAATGACCAAAGGTACACCACTGAGAATAGCCGTTGTATTAGTGCGTAAGGCTTTTCCCAGAATCTGGCGAGGCCGAGGAGGCCTTGTCCAAGTCTGCCTTCACTGAAAAGAGTGCTTAGAAGAGCCATGGGGAAAGGGATGAATGAAGCTGATGAGTCAGGCATGGTTCTCTCGAACACGGCGTGCCTCATCGTGGACTCCTTCCTGCTCGTCGTCTGCATCCTCCAGATCATCGCCAACTTTGTCGTTCTCTACGTCTGGATTAGGACGAGGTGTGTGGATGGGCCCTTCTGTTAACAAGTCTTCAAATAAATAAATAAATATATTTAAAAAAGAGAATAAAATAATTAATAATAAATCAACTTAAATTAAGCTTAATTTTTCAATATTACAAACATTGATTTCAAATCCAGACGCCTTTCCCGCAACGACAGTCTCCTGCTGCTCGTGGCACTCGCATTCATCGACTTTCTCTACGCATGCGAGCAATTTCCGTATCTCTGCATTCTACTGTCTGCTTGGATACCCGATGGTAATTTCTCTCTCTCTCTCTCTCTCTCTCTCTCTCTCTCTCTCTTTTCTCCTTTCATCGCACACACTTACACACAGACACACACACACACTCTCTCTCTCTCTCTCTCTCTCTCTCTCTCGCTGTTTCCGATATCCTCATTTATCTAAATCTTCTTTCTCCGTTTCTCTCCATCATTCGCTCTCTCTCTCTCTCTCGCTTTCCACCCTCCAGAACGAGTACTCATTTAAGGCCAGCTCTTCAACTACGATCCCGCCGTGATCATTTGGGTCGGCGCGCCCTCTGCAGCCCTCATGAAGGTCGCCTCTGTTGTGACTCTATTTTTAATCGAAAATACATATGTATTTAAAACAAATTAAGAATGTAGTATTCTGAAGTGTTCAGGGAAGCTGAACAATCTGAAGTGTTCAGGGAGGCTGCACAATCACAACGGCAATCGCACTCGACCGATGCGCCGCCATCTACTTTCCCGCTTATTATTACAGGCAGGAGAAGCGGAGGTTGGCTGGCACGAGATTCGCGAATGGAGTTAGAGTCACCAGGAAACCACAGAACCAAAGCAGAGCAAGAGAGAAAGAGAGAGAGAGAGAGAGAGAGAGGGAGAGAAATAATAAACGAAGAATTATAAAAGTATATACATACATATGTTATAAAATAATATAATTGTATATTAAAAGTGGCGTTGTCATGTTGTGAAATCCTGCCTGTAATAATAGTAAATGCAAAGAATCATATCGGAGAAGTGGAGGAAGAGAGAAAGGAGAACATTCATAGAGAGAATTTGGCAGCGAGTCGGCTAAATGAGAACGTCAGATGGATGATTGGCGCCTTTGCCTTCGCGATGTTCCTGGTGGCCATCGACTGGCTTCTCTGCATGCTTCTCGTCCCGATTCGACCACATCCGGGCGCTTCCAACTTTGGCGGCTTTGTCAACGACGTCGGCAAATATTATCACTTTAAATACTCATATTTTAACAACAATAAATATATCGGCCATATTACTTTATATGTCTCCTCTCCTCTGTCTCTCTTCTCTCTCCCCCTCTCTCTCTCTCTCTTTCTCTCTCTCTCTCACTTCTCAGTCGTTCCGTGCGTGGTGGGGCAACTCGAACATGGCGATGAACGGTCTCTCGTGCCTCTTCACCCTCGTGCTCATCTACCATCTCTGCCGGCGGCGACGGCGGCAAACAGCGCAGCTTGCGCTCATTGAACGAGCAAATCGAACCAAGATCGATCGAGGGGTACGGTAGGGGATTGAAGAGGGATCAGCCTGGCCTGAAGACTACCGCGGGATACTGTACAAAGCGTTATATACATATGTATTCCACTCCAAATGCTCCAAATGTTCTCTTCCCCAACTTCAAATCTGACTTGAAGGCGAACCGTGCCGCATTCTACATCCTCTTCGTGTCCGGGCTGATCGGAGTCGTGCCTGGCTGCTTGAATGGCATCGCCTTCTTCATCGATGCAATGGTTTTACTCTTTTCTCTCCCTTCTCCTCTTATTTTTCGTCTTCCTTTCGCTTTTTTCACAATTGCATAAGAAAACAAATGCGCATTTTTTTACTGAATTTCGCTAGCGATAAGTATGCTTTTCATTATCACATAAGCCGTCACCGATCAGCGAATTTTTCTCCTTTATTTCTTTCTTTCTTTTATTATTTTCTCTTCCCCCCGTTTCAGTTCTCACCTTAGCCAGTCTACTAGATCCTGCAAGAGGTCTCTTACTTTGTTGGCACCTGTGCCACTCTCTCCGGCCTCTCGCATGCCTTCATCTTCGCCATGGCGCACCGCGAGATTCGCTACGAGATCGGCCGTCGTCTCTTGGCCTGCTTCTACCCCAACTATGACAGGGTGCGGGATTATCCTCCCTCTTTCTCTCTTTCTCTGCACATTTCTCTCTCTTTCCTTCTCTCTCGCTCTCTTTCTATTTAACTATCCTTCTCTCTCACTTTCTTTTTTCATCACAATAAATTGAATGAACTTAATAAAATTAAAAGTACAAAATTCTCGTTTGAAAGAATATTAAACCGCATGACGGCCTTCTAGGAGGAAATAATGGATTGTTTTTTGAACATAAACTTTCTGGAGAGATGATTGTTCATATTTCATGGTCAGGCAGTACCTGACATCAGCAGAATTGGAGTGCGCGGCCCCGGCCTGCGTCCCGTCTCTGGCCAGAGCGGCGTCTTTAACATTAGGGGATGGAGCCGAGCGGGCGGAGTCACTCGTGTAGAGCCTTCAGGCTTCTTTGGCGCCCACGCAGAGCAAGCAACGAAGCATGAGCACGGTTGGCAAGTATTCTGTCGATTTTGCCTTTTCTCCTAATTGTCACGTACACATATGAAGTTGTATTACGTTTTATAATTATATATATCGCTTCCACACGCACTATTTCCGAGCGCTGTCAAAGTATTTACATACAGTACTATCAAGAGAAAATTTAACGAAAAGAGAAAAAGGAAGTGAAAATTCTTCTGATATTCACGCATTTTCAACGGAGATATCCTTATAATTATCTTTAAGATAGCACGTATGCAACATGATTATTTTATCAGGCGGCGACATCGGCAATGCGATCCACGATTCCCTTGCATTTCCAAGGCCGTCCACATCGTTGCAGCGTCCTCTCCATCAAGCTTTGGCGTTACCGAGCTGATTTGATTGCTGGCAAGGGAGCAAGAAACTCAACCGTAATCTATTTCTACTTTTCTAACCTTTGAAGACATGTCTCTCAAAATCACATGCTCTCTCGCCATTGAGAGGCAAAACGGCGCCCATTCAAGACTAACAATGAGATTTTTTTTCTTGCCAATTGAAGAGGTCTTTACTGGTTATATCATTGCCATAATCTTCTTTCTAGAATGCTCAGGTTTAATACGAATGTGGTTCATAATATGTACATATAATTGTGCATCTGAGATTCAGTGCTTCAAGCGCTATATTTGAATATTTATTTATTCGTAGATCAGTCTTTTTAAAAATGTATTTAGTTCACTTCTCGATGCAGCAGAATCTCATAGATAGAGAAAAGGAATGCGCTTTCTCCTTCTAACATGTTTTTAAAGGACTGTACATGTGATGAAATAAAGAAGTGTCATGCACTCGGCCTTTCATTTTGCAATTCCTGAGATTCTCTCGTGGTTTGAGATTGAACCTAGTGGCCATGAGAGTTGTTGTTGCTCCTCGGCGTAGAATTCTTCTCTAGTCTTGTCCTATTTTGTTTTGCAATATACCAAGCTACCCGAATAATAAAATTAATGAAAATATGGTTATCCTTTCTTTCCTTTCCGTATTCGCGTGTGATGTGCATATGTAAGTGTTAAAAGAATATTTGTCTTTCAAAATAAAATTAAAACGTGTACCACTTATCACCATTTTCCTTCCCTCAATAAGCCTGGAAGGTTATGAATAATAGACAACTATGTAGCTAGAGATTCACTTGGTAAATAATATTTGTACTGTTTCGACTTATCTTATTTGTGAACGCCAACACATATATTTCTGTTCCTTCAACATTTATTTAAGATGGCGAGACATTTTAGAGTAGGATACGGAAAACATTTGATTCATTAATCTAATATTACGTATATACATACTAGATATTCTGTCTAGGTTTCTAATATGCTCTTGCTGCGTGTGATCTCACCAGTAGTTATGACATATCATGTCATTTTTGATGTAAATTCTCAAATATAGTTATAGAGAAAATAAATGTTATAATCAATATTCATCCTTTTAGGAGCTAATTATCAAGTTTCATTGTTGGTCTGAGTAGTCCTGCTAAAGTTCTAAAGTTTAATGCACATGTATGTACATCCCATTCGCAATTAATTATATTCCCTTACATTTGGTAAACTTCCCCTAATCATAACCGAGGGAATTGACTAAAGATCCGGTTAATCTGTTTTATTGAATGCAATTTCGTATTTCTCTATTTTACAGTTCTAAGAAATCATCAAAGATACTTGCTTTCTGCCATCTAAAGATGATTTGTAATTGTCTAGTACAATTACTGGCGTCGGAAAATATATGTAGTAATTCTAGGAAGATTAGTCAGAGTGTTTCTTTCTGTAGTCACAGACAGAGCTAATGACACAGTGAGGAGAGAGTGGACAAAGTAATAGCTCGCTCCATACAAAAGCGTAGGCCTACATACATCCCTTACTAATGTATATATGTACATATATACATACATTCATACGTGCGTAACATAGTCGCGTGCAACACATAATTGCTTTGCTCAGTTATCTTGTAAAGGCGAGATTGCTGTGATGGAATTGAAAAAAATATAATTTAAATATGTTAATTTTTAACAGGCTTGCTTCCTAGACGACACTTTTTTGAGTTGCTCAACTTCAGTGATATGGAATTTCACATTATGTTTCTAGCCATCTTTGACAACGTCGTTTTCTGTCAGTTGAACAGAAATTACATGAGAAAAGATATGAATAAAACACTTGCTTCACATATGTATGTATACTTTATTTAATTTTTTAAGCAATCTCAGCTGCCGCAAATATTATATTGATCCTGCTAATTGTGAACCGATCGAACCCGCGATTCGGCAAGTACAAATATCTACTCCTCTTCTTCTCCATTCATGATCTCTTCTTCGCCACTCTTCACGTACTTTTGCAGCCGGTATGACGTCATTTCCTGAACCCAGACGCAGACATTGATGGTTCAAGAAGTTTTCACAAAATTTTTTTTGAAGTTATTGTCTGTTGCAGAAAATCTTGACCCGAGACTACATTTTTGTCATGGCAACGACAGGAATAGCACGAAACGTTGTAAGTACAACAATGATTGTGAACTATTATTAGGATTCTGGCACGCTTTTTTCACTCAAACTGTATGTTGAATTTACACAAACATTCTCGTTTCTTTCTGTTCCAAGCTTCATCGACATTTTACGGTGCTTCTTTTTCTGGAACGTTCTCATTACTCGCTTTTCATTTTATCTATCGTCTAATCGCTCTAAAAAGGTCTCTTAGCAGCTTTGAAAATTTTTAGAATCCGGATAAAAATACCAGATCCAGCCTTAGGGATAAAAACAAATAATGAGAAAATTCGCATACAATAAAAAATTTCCCACCATATGCAGTCCACGTCACGTCAGCCTCTTTGGACGCAAATGGTTTATTGCTTTGATGACGCTGATCTACTTCGCAGAGGTGATAATTTTGTGAAAAATTACCATTTCAACTGCGTAGCATGTGAATATTCCTATACTTAGAGGAGTGCGATCAGGAAAAATTATCAAAACTGCTGCGGCCTCTCGCATTGTTTTTCATACGTGTTATTTTCCCGCAGCAAGTTTTGCGGCCAGCGAAAGGTCACGAGAGAATGAGAGCGTCTACTCCCAGGGTGAACGCGGCATTTCAAACATGAATTAATTATTTTCCTGTAATCGTACTCCTTTAAGCAATGACATGTGTATGTATGTGCAACTCTTGTTTTTATTTCGAGAGCATACTTTATCTTCTTCCATTCTGCAAAGGTTCTGCTATGGTTTGGCGCCTGCTACTTCTTTCTGAAGACCGATGCTTCTGGATTAGAGACCATTGAAGCGGACTTCAAGCAGAAGTACGGCATTCCATTTGGCGACGCTGGTATCATGGCAGCCATCAATGTGGTCAGTGCAGTATATATCATTGCAAAACATTATGTTAGTTTAATCGCACGACGTTTTTAGACCTCCTTGATAACAATATTAGCCAGCAATTCAAAATTACGAACAAATATTTATGTTTGTAAGTCTACTTCGCACATGAGAATTATTATAAAGCATCCTGCCTTTACCCGCGGGTGGGAGTCTGATAAATAAGATGGCAAATTGGCAGCAATGTTACAGGCGCTTGGCAATGGGGTAAAAAAGATTACAGAAAATTGAAAGGTTGTTGCTATTGGGGGAAAGAAGCTTATTACATATGGTTTTTCTTTTACCAAGCGACGTGCATTTTGCACCGTTTTTTCTCTTTTAGGACGACACAGGAAACTATAATATGCAGCATATCATGGTGTTCTTGGTGTGCTCGTTATTGATGACGGTCAACTTTAACGTGATCATCGTCTGTTCCGTCCTCATTCTTCACGGGTTCAAGCATGCTCGCATCTCAGCAAGGACGCGATTCGTTCAGCGACAACTTTTCGCCACACTTTGTATACAGGTACATAGAGTGAGAGAGAATGGAGGAGAGTGAGAAAGTAAGAGCAAGACAGATAGAGGATGAAAGAGAGAGTGTGTGCGAGTGAAAGAAAGAGAGTGAGAGAGAGAGAAAGAGACTAGGGGGAATATAAATATAATATAATATAAGACACGAAGTGAGGCAGCGAGCGGATGCATCGAGAGGAAAGAAGGGACTGGAAAGGCACAGATGAATGACAGGGATAGGAGGAATGTCGCTATAGAAAACGAGAATACGGTCTCTCTGATCAGATTAAATTATGCGGCCAATAAGTGACTTTTCGCAATTTTATCAACTACAAAAGAATTCATGTCCATTGAGACGCTCGTTCCGTTCGTTTTTCTCTCCGTGCCTTGCCTGCTAACAATCGCCTCTCCACTCGCCGCCCTCGACATTGGCGACTTTGGAGACTATGCTATCACGCTCATTCAGGTACATATTTCCTTGCCCAATATAAAACACAAGGTGAGAGAGGGAGAGAGAGAGAAAGAGAGAAAGAGAAAGAGAGAGAGAGAGAGAAAGAGAGAGAGAGAGAGAGACAGAGAGAGAGAGCAGGTGATTTGACGCAACAACAATAGTGAGGAATATCCAATTACTTAAATTCGTTCTATTCATATCGGGATTATGAGCAAAAATTCTGCTAGATTGCACAAATAAATTAGTTACAAAACAATTATATTTTTATTTAAAAGTTTATGAAGAAAGTTGATGATCACTCTTACATTAGATTGACTTTTAAATTTTTTTACCTCGAAGCTTTTTCCTGCCATCGACGCTTTTGTCCTTCTGTTCGTGATCAAAGACTACCGACGAGCACTCTTCTCACTTTTTGGCTTCTGGCGTTCGATTCCGTAAGCTCATTGAAAGCTCATCATGAATTTTTATTAGTTAAAAAATATTCATAAATTTATGTGCGATTTCATTAGTATATTGTTTTAATTTAATTTATATTCATTTTCCTTCATATCAGAGACATTTGGCAGGAACCAATCTTTCTCGGATTTTCGACTGTCCAACGACACAAGAGGCAAAGAAGTACAGCAGCGAGGCTTCTGAGATCCTCTCAGCAATTAATTGGTCTCTCTAGTTTTTCGTGATTCTTTTGTTGGTAGAAAATTATAATTTGTTAAACTTTTATTCTGAAAGTTTCCACGCCGATCCCTGAAATTTTCACAAGAAAATATTGCTAGGTGGTGGTGGGGGGGGGGGGGAAGATCCTGGAGAAGAGTGTGATAGGTGCACTAAACCGATGATGTGGACTTTGTAACAACGAGTATTTGGTTTTTCGCCGGTACCGCCTGTGGCATTGGTATTCTAGAGCAATAATTAATCAACTATTAGATGGAGAACTGCCGCGCGATTATATCTTACTTTGTGTCAATGACATGTCGTCGACACACAGTCATGACCAATTTGTATGTCATTGACTCCTGTCAATGACAGAAAACAAAACCGCCTATCTTAATACACATGGGTCGCAACCTGTCCAGCATGTGTCATTGACACGGTCATGACCGCAGAGTAATAATTTGGTGGTCATGTCCACTCGGCCGCCACCCATGGTCATGACCAAAGCGAGATTTGTGAGAGATGCAGAGCGACACGCTCATGGATATGACCGTGGGTCATGACCAAATTCATGATTTCAACTGAATGTGTGACCCAACGTTCACTTTATACCGTAATTTTTAAAAGCGCTTTGCGCGGGATGAATTTCATTTGTTAGCCAGCTAGCAGTCTTAAATCTTCTTGAGTGTTGTTGTTTTGCAGCTTAATTTTTGTTATTTGTACTTCATTTTAACAGGATGTCGTCGCCCGCACTCTCAGGCGACCAACAATCACCATTGCTCCACGAAAGTCTGAATGGCGCTGCCGCCGCCAAAAAATTCAGGTTATCTGCGCTTACGCTTATAGGTTGTTGTGGCACCATGATTTTCTCAAATGCAAAGCTTGACTTGTTCGTATTCTACTCGATTCATTTCTGATCCACGGCATAAGCATATTTTTTTATTCCTTCCGCCTTCCTTCCTATATGAATGATGAAGTATTTCCAATGCATGATGAAATTAGCTTTCGTCTTATTGTTAAGCAGGGCAAGCCGCTCGCTGTCCGTGTACCGCTCGACGCAGATCTTCCTCCAGATCAAGTGCTCCGGACGCTAACTAAGCATTCGGCGCGAAGAGCGCATTGTTCAGGTATGCACTATGCTATTAGATTTACTTTCGTTAAAGCCAGAATTCAGTGCTAAACTTAGGTACTTATTTGGTTTTGCATTATGGCGGAATAGTTTACGCTCCATGAAAATTGTAGCTTTTTATGCTTCATGATTATCAAAAGAATTGTTTGCAATATTTCAACATGCTGTATTCATATGTCTGTTCAGCTTGTTATTGGAGTGTCCGACTCGACATTCACGAGGAGTCAAGGTGAACTGCTTCGATGGCGCGGCAAGATGCTTGGCGCCAGCGCCAGGAAGAGCAGGGGCTGCTGTCGCGCTAGCAGGATAATAAGGTGCACTTTACAATGTGCCCAGGTTACTTGTAATTAAAAAATATTACATGGCTTATTTTTTGTTCTCTTTTTTTAAACCAAAATATCGGAGGGTTACCTAAGTATGTAAGGAATATTTAACCCTCTATTTTCTTCCTTACCACTTTTGTCAATGTAGAAAATCTCTTTTTAAGGTCCGCTGTTTCTGAGCTTCGAGCCCGCCCGAGATGGACACGTTTATGTGGCCAGCAAGACAGCGAAGGAGGGCGAGATGGTCAATGTCAGTTTACACGGTTATATTTAATTACACTTCTTTATTATCAACTTGTGCTCTAGATATGATTTAAAAATTAGTTTCCTCATTACCTTAGTAATGCTTCGACATCCATCAACGTTACGGTGCACAGTGTCCTCTCCCATTCGATACAGTAACCGAGATTCTCTGCTCAGGACTGTTCGACCGTGAAGCGTGCTCAAGAACAGGGCTATCTGCATGAGGCGTTGCTGGAAAGGCGGAAGAAGATGAAGAACCGATCACATCGATTGAACCGATCACATCGATAAGCGATCACATCGATAATGATAATCATGTGAGAAAGCATATAAATATTTCTCCGTCGTATTAAACTTTTCCTTCAGCTTGAGCTTTTTGGAAAAAATTGTCTGCGATGTCAGCTGCATTCTGATGGACTGTGACATTGCCGCACATACATATGTACATACATAGATGCCTCGTGGTTGCTTACATACAGTAGGGACGCCCCACTTGAACTAAACCGAGATGTTCGAATCTTTAATCTCAAACTTAAGTAATTAAGCCGATTTCATCATAAAGAAGAAGTAAAAGCAAAGGGAAGAAAAAGTGGCGAACATCTTTCATCTTTCTCCTATTGAGACATGAATCAAGTAAAGGAAGTGAACGAAGACAGGGAAGGCCATTGCAAATTTTTGCAACGAGTTATGAATAGAAGTTATAAACTTTGCCTAGATTTTTTTCCAATTCCAAAGGATGAAATATGATAATTCCATATGCTTTCTGCACTTTATTGACTAGGATCTTGCATCCGTTTTGTCGAATATATACTTCACCTAGCACAGCTTCCTATTGTTCGATTTCCAATCCAGAGAAATAGTGACTGCCAGACCGTCAGACAATTTCTCGTCCGAGTTAATTGAGTCGAAAGGTTGTTAGAGTGTATGCGCTCGGCATTTAATTTTAGTTTAAAAGACACGCAATGGAACAGTGAATGTCAAAGTTTTTTCTCTTATTACTTTCAGTTTTCGACCCTCTATTTGTCTTGTCTCTCCGATAAATTGAATAAACCATTTTCTCTATTTTTACAAAAAAAAATAGTTTCCTGTGGAAAACGTGAGTAAATCCAACGAACACGTTTCGCAACAAAGGAATCATGCGATAAAGGGTGCTTATTGTTAGACAAAACTATTATAATCTGCATTAGTTGCCGGTACTATCTCTGAGATTCAGTTTTCAGTCGCCTTGTTTTGATTATTTATTTATACGTATGTATGTTCATCGGTTTTATTTTTTTATTTTTGTTTCCTGTTCCCTTTCAAGTGTAGTACGCCATAAAAGGAGAAAAATGGAACGTGCTTTCACCAACTAACATTTTAATTTAACTATGCATGTTGGGGGAATAAGAAAGTAGTGAGCAATCTTGGTCGTCCTTGCATTTTGCAACTCTCAAGATTCTCACGTCATTTCAGATATTGAACCTAGTGGGAATAGTGTAGTTGTCTGTTGTTACCGGCTTGCTCTATTTTGTTATGCAGAAATTAGGCTACCTGAATACAGAAATGATTGTGAATTTTTGCGTATACTATGGCGTGTGATCTAGTTTAAAGTGTTTGTGAAAGTTACCGTTCGTTAGACATTTGAGATGGACAGACATTCTAGCGTAGGAGACGTAAAGTGCATTTGAGTTTTCTTTCAGCTGATATGTATTATGCACTGGAAATTCTGTCTAAGTTTCATCTTGCTGCGTGTACTCTCATCATACTAAGTGTTGTCATATTAGTTTTGATGTAAATAAATAAATATAGATCAGCGAAATTAAATATGTGTTTTATTATCGTTCATTTTCATTCTTTTAGGATATTAAATTCACTGTTGGTCTTTCTAAAGTTCTAATGTTTAATGTACATTCAAATGCATCCAGTTAGCAATTAATTGTATTCCTTTGCATTTGGAAAAGCTCTCAGTTGTAGATTTGAACAAATACCGGTTAATCTGTTTTACTGCATGCATTTTTAATTCCAATTTTTTAAAGTTCTAAATATGCATCAACGGCATTTGTTTTCTGCACTATTAAAGGTATCTGTACTTATCTGTTGCAATTAATGGTTTCGGAAACATGCCTATGTATTTCCAAGAAGATTCGTCAGTGCGCTTCTGTCCTAGTCACTTGAATACTATTTATATATATGTCCTGATGATGATAAAAATGCGTGTGGTGGATAACGTAATAGCTCGCACCTTACAATTGTAAATAGATTAAACATCTCTCAGTACATTGTAATGGAAGGTTCAATGCGTATTATGTTGCGCCGAGTGAATAAGGTATGTCGCAGGTTTATTTCACACAAATGAATGCACATACATATATAATATGTTCTTTACTAATCAATAAAAAATTGATTTGCTCACTTGCTTTGTAGATTGCGATCTTCTATGTGGGAACTGCCAAAACTTATGTTTTATTAGCTTTGCTAATATTGGTTAACAGAGATAAGAAGCCTCGATATGATATTTATTTATTTTCACCAGGCTCGCTTCCTCGACGACACTTTTCTACCTAGCTCAACTTGACAGATATGGAATTTCACATATTATTTCTTACCGTCTTTGACAATGTCGTTTTCGGTCAGTTGAACGGAATATAAAAGTGAAAATATGCGTGAACAAGACTCTTGTTTTAAATATGCTTTTTTTTGCAATCTCCGCTGCTGCAAATATTGTGCTGATCCTGCTAATTGTGAACCGATCGAACTCGCGCTTGGGCAAATACAAATATCTACTCCTCTTCTTCTCCATTCATAATCTCTTCTTCGCCACGCTTCACGTACTTTTGCAGCCGGTATGACATCATTTCTAGGAGCACACAATATTAACATCATTTGATTATTACAAAAAATTACGAAGGTAAATATGCTGCAGAAAATCTTGATCCACAGCTACATCTTTGTTATGGCAACGACGGGAGTAGCACGGAATGTTGTAAGTATAACAATAATTGGAACTATTATTAGGATTCAGGCGCACTTTTGTCACTCAAACCGTAAATTAAGTGCAAATTACACAAACATTCTCGTTTCTTTCTGTTGCAGGCTTCGTCGACCTTTTACGGTGCTTCGTTTTCTGGAACGTTCTCATTACTCGCTTTTCATTTTATCTATCGTCTAATCGCTCTGAAAAGGTCTCGAAGATCGAAGTATAATGTGTGTGTGAAAATTATGCTTCTCTATTTAGTCCTCGTCACCTCAACCTTTTTGGACGCAAATGGTTCATTGCTCTTATGGCGCTTATCTACTGCTTAGAGGTAATCATTTTGTGACAGAAGAACCTCTCATCTAAATTCATATGATTATTCTGATAATTATTACGATCTCCATATTTTTCGTTATTAAAAAAAACATAATTTTCTTCCGTTCTGCCAAGATTCTGCTATGGTTTGGCGCCTGCCACTTCTTTCTGAAGACCGATGCTACTGGGTTTGAGACCATAGAAGTGGCCTTCCAACAGAAGTACGGTATTCTATTTGGCGACGCTGGTATCATGGCAGCTGTCTACCTGGTCAGTGTTATTATATATCAGCGCAAAACATTAGGTTTTTTTATTTGTGCGATGTTACGGCCCACTTGCAAAACAATATTGGTGAACAATTGTAAGTACGCAATGAGAATTGTACTAATCAATCCTGCCCAATTTACAGTACCTGCAGATTTAATAAAATTGTAAGGTACCTGCTATTACACAGAAAAAAACCTATATACATATATATTTTCTTTTTAATATTTTGAATATTTGTCCTTTCAGGACGCCGCGAGAAAGTTGAATCTGCAGCATGTCCTGGTGTTGTTGGCGTGCTCGTTATTGATGACAATCAATTTCGCCGTGATCATCGTCTGCTTCGGCCTCATTCTACATGAGTTCAGGCATGCCAGCATCTCCGCTAGGACGCGATTCGTGCAGCGACAGCTTTTCGTCACACTTTGTATTCAGGTAGAGTGAAGAATGAGAGAGTGGGTACAAATGAGAGGCAGAGAGAGAGAGAGAGACATTGCGGAACGTCCAGAGACTACACTAACCGTTGAATTCAGATATTTGAATTGAATTGAAATTTTGATTTTAAAAAATGGAGTGGAAATGAACAGAGCTGTGAGGCATGCATTGGAGGGATTTTTATTATAGAAAACGAGATAGGGTTTGCCTTAACTGATCAAATTACGTGCGCTTTAAATAATACGTGACTTTTCGCAATCTGATCAACTAAAAATGATGTTGATGTATGTATCATGTTAGAAGTCACGGAGAGTATACAAAGTATGTTGAACCTATTTATCCAATTTATACTTTAATTTTAACTATTGTATGTTACTCTATTCATTTTTGTATTTGCCACTTTAATATTTAACATAATAATTAAATGAACAGTTTAAAAATGAAGATAAACGATGAGGTACTCATGTCAAAAGATATGGGGAGTATACTAACGATTTTCTCTATTTTTGCCGGCATTGTTCAAAAATTCTTAGTACCATTTCTGATTTCACTATTTTTGTGCGAGTTCTTCAGATGGTAGTGTGCCTCGGATTATTCTACTCTCGTCTGAAGTTAAATGGACGGCGCCCAGAAAACCAGAGAAGACACGAGTTTTTTTCTGGTTTTATTTTAGTCTTTGGAAAAGTTCATGATGCAAATTGTGTGATATGCAAATGTATGCAAATTTAGTACTATAGAAATGTATGCAAGCAAATTTAACTTGTGATATTTCGACGTACCTCAGAGGCCTAGCTCTACACAAAAACGTAAAATTTCAAAGGGTCTGTATCTCGGCCTCCAATGGCCGTGATGCCTAATTTTTTAATCGAGTCAGAATCAGCTGGGTGTGCAACGAACTTTGAGCTACAGTGCGCAAATTACGGTCCAGAGAGCAAAAAGTTACGGCACCCGTGAAGACTTTATATTCAAAATAAAGTTAAGAACTTCGGTGTCCATTGAGACGCTCGTTCCATTCGTTTTTCTCTCCGTGCCGTGCCTGCTAACAATCGCTTCACCCCTCGCCGCACTCGACATTGGCGACTTTGGAGACTACGCTATCACGCTCATTCAGGTATTTTCAATTTCATGGGCCTCTCCGGCAAATATAACAAATTGTTTTATATTTTTGCCCAGTGTAGTTCGGTTTAAAACATCCATTGAAAGTAGTTTCGTTTCACAAAAATCCACGCAAATTAAAAATAATGATTTTCAATGATACTTAACCTAAAAAGAACAAGAACAGGGATAACGGGTTCAGATGATGATGAGAACGCCATGTGGCGTTCTTTGAGAGTGTTTGGCCTCTGAATACATCACGGGTCTAGCTTTCCGCTTCTTCCCGCGCTGGCAACCACAATTAAACAAGTATTGCTGAAATCTTATAAATAAACTAGCAATACCACAAAGAGAAATAGAAACTATGCCATGAATATGGTCTGCCTAAGCTAATAATAGGACAATACCGAGGTATGAACATAGAAAATTTTAAAATAAACGAGGAGTTTTTGAAATAAATGACATTTGAAAATCCTAACCTTGGGAATTAATGAAATATTCAATTATTTCGATAAAAATATCGTATTATTGCCATTAATTCATAGGTCCGGATTTTATTTCGCAATTTTTTTGTGTCGCAGCTTTTTCCGGCCATCGACGCCTTTGTCCTTCTGTTCGTGATGAAAGACTACCGACGCGCTCTCTTCTCACTTTTTTGTTTCTGGCGTACGATACCGTAAGATCGTTGAAAGCTTTAAATGTTTTTCTTATATTTATTTATACACGTATTCCTATATTAATTTAATTTGATTTATTTAATTTATACACCTTTTGGTTTGGAAATCTAGCGATTTTGCCAGGAACCAATCTTTCACGGAATTTCGACATTCGAACGACACAAGAGGGAGAGAAGCACAACAGCGAGGCTGGTGAGCATTCACCATTTGCTAAATTGTTTACTGTACTTTGTTTATAACAATATGCATGATAACAGTCAAGATAGCATATTAAATCTAACGGAACATTTGCGAGCACACAAAGCTCGTTAGGACGCAACAAATAAATTATCACTACTTGTGTTATTGTCGTAAAATGTAGAAGAAATTAAATTAGTGCAGGTTGTAAAATTATCACGTTTGTTATATTTGTTCATGCTAATATGTATACGTGTATTTCGATATTTCCTGCCTATTGTGTCTCCTCGATCAATTGAATAAACCTTCTTCAAGTTTTCCTACTCTTGTCTGCTCTATAAAAAACGAGTTACTACATATCTGTGGAAAAGGCGAGAAAATCCACTGAACATTCAGTCGCTTGATTGTTTTTTTTATTCAGATAATTAGGTTTTTTAATGAGTTTCATGTTCTCTTGCTACAGCAGAAAAAAAAATAGTTCGCGGTTTCAGCTACTGAAATTTGTAAGAGGGCTGTATGTGCAATGGGGGGAAAAGGGAAGTAGTGAGCATTCTTGCTGTCCTTCTCGCGTCTTACAAGTCACGGATTTCTCTCGCCATTTCAGATTGAACCAAGTGGGAATGGGAGTTGTTCTTGATCATTGGCGTGCAATTATTATTGTCTGGTCTAACTCCATTTTGTTATGCCAGATATCAGGCTTCCTGAATGCGGAAATGAATTCTATACTCTGCCGTGAGATGTATTTATGTTAAGAGAATTATATTTTTTGGAAAAATATTAAAATTTTTGCCCTTTTGCCAGCTTTCGTTACTTGACACTACAGCGAATATTGGTGCTGATCTTGGTACCTGGAAGACTATGCATAAACAATACTCTAACGAACCAGTGATTCAATTTGTTACCAATCAATAAGGAAATGACATTTGAGCGGTTTGGTGATATGCTTAAAAACATATTACTGTTCGTTAGACATTTCAGACAGACATTCTAGATTTGAATTTTCTTTCATCTAATATTATTTCCTGGATATTTTGTCTAACAATAAGTTTCTTCTATTCCCATACCGCGTGATTGCTTCTTACATAAGTGTATTCACCATAGTCAATTTTCGTAATTTTAAGAACAAAGATTATGTTCACTGTTGCCTGGCGTAGTCTTGATAAAGTGCTAAAGCAGTTCCGCCATTTATTCTTTCGCCTTGCATTTTCTAAACATCCCCTTATCGCAGTCGATGGAATTGCTCGAAACCCCGGTTAATCTGTTTTATAACAAAGGCTGCACTATTTTTTTTAAATAATTTTCATCAGGCCCTCTTCCTCCACGGCATCTTTTGACCAGCTGAACTAGTCCGATATGGAATTTCACATTGTGTTCCTTGCCGTCTTTGACATCGTCGTTTTCTGTCAGTTGAACGGAAAATAATTGTTATAAGAGAGCACGAGATTTGTTTTAAATATGCATATTTCCTACTACTTATTTCAGCGATCTCAGCGGCCGCAAACATAGTGTTGATCCTGCTAATTGTGAATCGATCGAACGTGCGTTTCGGCAAGTACAAGTATCTACTACTCCTCTTCTCCATTCACGATCTCTTCTTCGCCACGCTTCACGTACTTTTGCAGCCGGTATGACGTCATTTCTAGGACAAGGACTAGTTGTAATTAATGGTTAACGAAGTTTGCACAAAAAAATTTACGGAAGTAAATTACGGTCCGTTTCAGAAAACCTTGACCCGAGACTACATTTTTGTCATGGCAACGACGGGAATCGCACGGAATGTTGTAAGTACAACAATCAGTGAACTAATATTATGCTTCAGGCACACTTTTGTCACTCAAACCGTAAAGTGAAAGCTAGCTACAAAAAGACAATTATTCGTGACCTTTTATGAATTGAGAAAAGTATTAATTAGCATGAATAGCAACACACTAATACGTTTGGGGAAACAAGTGAATTAGTGTGTATGCGGCGAAATAAACGAAAAACAAAACGGGCGCCGCACTTCTTCTAAGCAATTTTTGCTGTTTGGTTATATTCTCCGACAATTTTCAGAAACATTCTCGTTTCTTTCTATTCCAGGCTTCGTCAACCTTTTATTGTGCATCGTTTTCTGGAACGTTCATATTACTCGCTTTTCATTTTATCTACCGTCTACTCGCACTGAAAAGGTTTCTTTCCAGGCAGTCGTTATGTATACTTTTTTTCATTTAAAATCGAGCTATGTTGTAAGGGCAAACCTCACATTTGACACAAAAAAGAGTATCTACTCGAAATGAAATGCACTTAAAATGCAGTCCACGTCACGTAAGTCTATTTGGACGCAAATGGTTCATTGCTCTAATGACGCTGATCTACTTCGCGGAGGTAATAATTTTGTGAAAAGAACCTTTCATCTACATACATATGTACATGCATCTGTATAAATATATATATATATATATATATATATATATTCGAACTACATATTATGTAATTACGGATGTGCATATTTATTTATTATTTCAAGAGCATGTTTTATCTTCTTCTATTCTTCAAAGATTCTTCTATGGTTTGGAGCCTGCCACTTCTTGCTGAAGACCGATGCTACTGGGTTGGAGACCATAGAAGCGGCTTTCCTAAAGAAGTACGGCATTCAATTTGGCGACGCTGGTATCATGGCAGCTGAATTCGTGGTCAGTGAAACTTCTGTTATTTTATTCGAACGATGTTTTCAGATTTTCTTAAAAACAAAATTGGTGAATAATTGAAAATTGCTCAGAAATATTTAAGTCTACATTACGCATGAGAATTGTACTAACTTCATCTTGCGCTTTAAACAAGACTGCAAATTATTAACAGTTCCGGTTGAACAGCGGATTAAAGAAAATTTAAAGCTTATTGCTATTATAGTGAACACAGCGAACTATATGTTTTTAACCCCAAACTGTAGATATTTTTCATTTTTACCCTGTCAGGACACCGCGGGGAAGTTGGATCTGCAGCATATCCTGTGGTTGTTCGTGTGCTCGTTATTGATAACGGTCAACTTCTTGTTGATGGTCGTCTGCTTCGGCCTCATTCTTCACGAGTTCAGACATGCGACCATCAACGCCAGGACGCGATTCGTGCAAAGACAGCTTTTCGTCACACTTTGTATTCAGGTGAGAGAGAGTGAGAGGATGAGAGAGAGAGTGAGAGATAAAGAGAGGGAGTGTCAGAGAAATACTGGGGTGGGGGGGGGGGAAGAGCGTTATAAAAAGGGAGTGGAAATGCACAGAGTAGTGAGAAAGAGAGATTGGAGGGATGTCGTGAGAGAAAACGAGAAAACGGTTTCTCTGATCAGATCAAAGTACGAGCTTTTAAATATAAAAAATTAATCAACTATTGTTGGTTTTCCTACATTTATTCGAGTTCGCCTTCTGGCAGACGTTAGAGTGTCTCGGAATACAGTAATAATAGCGCCAGAAGCTAAATAGATTTCATTTTTATTCATGCAATTGTGCGACAAATATCCCTTCTTAAAATATTATGGGTAGTCTATGTACATATATAGAGAGAGAAAACGAACTTAGAGCAGTGCAACGTAACTTATGGTCCACGAAGAAACTCTTTCGGCAGCTGGGGGAAGATTTTATAGTAAGCCGGGAAAATGCAGCCTTAATTTCCAAGGCAGAAACCCAAACAGCTGTTGGTCGACGCGCTCTCAGTAAACTGAAAATTTGGACCAAAGATAATTGGACCAAAAATCGTGGAATCCTATTATCAGATCAAAGTACGAGCGTTAACATCAATACGTGACTTTTCACTATTTAAGCAACTTAATAAAAATTTTTAGTCAAAAGAGGTGAACTTCGATTTCCATTGAGACGCTCGTTCCGTTTGTATTTCTCTGCATGCCTTGCCTGCTAACAATCACTGCGCCACTCGTCGCCCTCGACATTGGCGACTTTGGAGACTACGCTATCCCGCTTGTTCAGGTTTTTGTTATTTATTATTGAATATACGGTTTTTGTTATTTATTATTGAATATGAATATATTTATTAATAAAATATGTGACAACAGCTTCAAGTGATAATAATACCGCGTTACTAGATAGTGCTATATTGGCCGTGGTTTTTCTTAAGTCGTAATGAAACATTAATTTGACATTCATTTTCTACATTTGACTACCATCCATGGTACTTTTGCCAGAAGAATGAAATACAATATGCAGAAAAATTTCATTTCAATCAGGCGTACCATGAATGGTATTCAAAAGTAGAAAATGAACGTCAAATTAATGTTTCTCGTCTCAAACAACCTAATGGTACAGTTTTCAGAACATAAGTTCCATTGGTACCAGCTTTCGCAGAACAGCTCAAAATAGTCGAATCCTGTCGCCGATTTTTTTTTCGAAATTTCAAGATTTCTGAAAAAATATACAGGTTTTGCATTTTCATCGTAGGATATGTTATGTAAAAGTCTCTGCTCTTTCGAATGGTTATGACCTTTTTGGTAATCCGATTCACAAATGACCTGATAGTTGGCTTCGAAGGAGTTTTAATACATTTATTTCGCCTTCTAGGCTCGTAAAAATGAGATTTCTTGACTTGTAAAGTACTTTTGAGTGTTATATCATGAAAGAACTTCAAGGAATCCTGGAATACCCATCATTGGGTGCAAGATGTTTCAAAAGAACTAATTTGAAATAATTGCCAAAAAATATGCAGCAATATCGGCTTCAACAGTCAGCATTCAAATACATATTCCCAAAAAAGTATCCTCAGATTTTGATTAAAAAGCTGCATCCGACTCAGTTTTAACCGCTCTTTCTTGTAGAATAAATATTATGTTGTAATTCGATGACCCATTTATATGACCCATTAATGGTCCAAATAATGAGTATTTTAACACCAGAATTTGGCCAAAAACACAAAAAGTCAATTTTGGGCCTTTAGACTAATTTCTTTTGCGTACAAAGTATATACCATTTTAAAGAGGACATGGAATGGATTATTCCGTTTTAAAATTGATGAACTTTGAAAGAAATTATGGTTTGCAGCCAAAGCCAAAATTGGCTCAGAAACCCATATTCAAATGCAGATACCCAAAAAAGTATCCGAGATTTTTCGTCGTAAAGACATATTATATGTATTTGTTCCTGCTCTTTCTTATGGATGATTGGGTTTTTGAAATGCATACCAAAAAAAAGTTATTGCCTGAAAACCACTTTTCAAAAAATTCAATTGACCAAAAGTTATAAAAATTTTAATTTTTCTTATATGGTCATCTGGGACTTTTTGTGTAGTTTTCGACAAGGAATCGAACAGTGAAAAGAATATAGAGAAATATTAAGTATAGATATGGTCATCAAAAGTTTATGAACATTACGATTATATCTAAGTGAAAAATTTTTTCTAAACTTTCTGACCGCCTAGACTTCGTTATAAACACTAGATATATCCCTCATAAGGTTTACAACGATATACTAAACATAAATTTCTCAGGGCAGGCGGCTATACAAGCCTCCTTGAGTCTTACAGAGAGGCTCCCTTAACACGTCGGCTCACATGCCAGTTGTGCAAAGCACAAGTTTCTGTGGAGAAAGGCGAGGGACAGTAGCACCATTTCTGTGGATTCTTTATACCGTACTTTTTACCAATCTGTCCAAATCTGTCAGGGATTTCATGGTAGGAGTTTTTCCCTTATGGTCTCCTTTAAGCGATCTAAATAGGGCGTATACTCTTGGCAAATATATTCTACATATATGAAATTTCGAGATAATGATCAAATCACTAAAAAACTGAAAAGAAAAGAAATACATATACATATGTATTCAATTTTTATTTCTTCCTAGAGTATTTAATTTGATCTTTCTGATAATGATTTCTTAAATTTCCTCTCAGATTTTTCCTGCCATCGACGCCTTTGTCCTTCTGTTCATGATCAAAGACTACCGACGCGCGCTCTGCTCACTTTTTTGTATGTTTCATCTGCTACCGTAAGCTCTTTGAAAGCTTTAAACGAATTGTTTATTTTTCAAAAAAAAATTTATTTATATAAGATTTCATTCATATATTAATATAATTTAATTTATATAACTTATAATTATTTTTGTCTACAAATCATAGAAATTATTCCAGGAAACAATCTTTCTCGGATTTTCGGCAACATTCTAACGACAACAGAGTCAAAGAAGCGCGCCATTTGCATTCCTCCACGAATTTAATTGTCAAAGTTTCTATGCCAGACTTTCCTATATTGTAGAAAATTACCTTTCGTTGCTCGGCATGAAAAACCAGAGTCAACGAGACATGTTCCTTAGAATACGAGAAATATAAATCATATAATTTAATCGCACGGAGCGATTTACACATGCAAGTAAAAAGCGTCAGGAAAATTAAATAAAATGGCTTTTCTGTATTGGTGTTAATGTTGTATGTAATCGCGTCAAGGTCTTAAATGAAGAAAGAAATTCATCTAAAGCACGATGGTTACCCGTGGATATTTTATGTGTAACATTTGTGATATTTGTCCATGTTAGTACAATGTGTACCTGGTATCCAAAAAGCACTTTATCCAAATTTATGGTAGTTCTTACATTTTCCTTGATTAATCTTTTTACTTGTGCTTATAATTGTACCTTATCCATCATCACTTAGTCAAAAGCATAATAGAAGAATATGTCTTTTCCAAATTCTACCGAGAACATCGAATCACTTGTAAGGTCTCGAAACATTCCCCATTCCACGTAATACATCAATGCTGCAACTTCCAATAATTTCATTAGAGAATAATGGCCAGACATAATGAAAAACCCTCCCGTTATTGGCTCGCTGTTATTGAAATTAACGCTACAATTAATAACGCAGATTATAACATTAATTGTTCCTTCGATTCGACGTACATACATATGTACATGCTAGAATGCAAGTTACGACGTCGTATGCAGTGGAAACATAATAAATAATTGTAAGTATGTGAATTATCTCGCATGCATGTATGGTTGTATGTACAAACATATACATATACATATGTATGTCTGTGTACAGTTTGTAGCTTGGCTCAGTTGCCCCTCCTCTATATTTCTATATGACTCATCTGGAGGTTCTTGCCCGGAGGCAGTTTGCCGGCCCTCCATAGGTCCTCCATTCATCCTGGTGCTCCTTCCCACCTACGATCCACCACGCCTCGCCTCCTTCTCTATTCCCTCTCTTTTCCCTCTTTCCTTCTTCATCGACTTTTTCTCTACGTCCTCATCGTTGCAGATATACCTGATCGTACTATATCCGAGAAGCAATACCAAGATTCCTCGACCTGAGTAAGGGTACTAGGATATTTAATAAATATGTATGTAGTTATGCGTTACTATTTTGCATGCCGTGATTTTTATAACTATTTGTAATTCAATTTCCAGAAGCCCATCAAGTCAGATTTCGCCTGATTATCGCTAACGACATGCTTGCTCATCTAAGGATACTCTCCATAGTTAATTTCGCTGTTTTTTGTTAGTTAGTTTGGTTTTCATTGTGGTTAAAAATTGAATAAATCATAATAATCGTTTTAGCCGTATCCGTAGCAGCACACGTCGTGCTGATCTACTGCATAGTAAAGCGGTCAAGTCCACTGATTGGAAAGTACAAATTTCTGTTGCTGTCATTTGCCATTCACGACCTCTATCTCACTCGACTTCACGTGATCGTGAAACCGGTACAATCACATTTTTTCTCAAATAAAAAAATTTGCAAGGCCCCCCGTTTACTATAACCAAGTTACTGTTGTTTTTGGGCTTATATTTCACTTATTAGAAAATAACCTGTGATGATCGAGCCGTTGTCTTGGTGACCACCACGGCCTTTCGAAATGTCGTCAGTTCCCAATCATTAAAAATTTTTGTGATATTTTAAATCAGATTATTAAAAAATTACTACGTAACTTAATGTTGTTTTCTCTCCTTTTTTTCTCCAAATGTCTTTGCAGATTCCAGTACCTCTTTATAGTGCTTCTTTTTCGAGTATATTTACTTTGCTCTCTTTTCACTTTCTCTATCGACTTCTCGCACTGAAAAGGTCTGATTTTAATTCTCATCAGCTGGCAAGTATATTAATTGGATAAGACCAACAGAAATGGATATCGACTGTGGTGGAAAAATATCTAACTTTCAGTAGACATAACCTCAAACTGTTCGGTGGTTTGTAGCCCTTCTTGTCGTCATCTTCTTCTACGAGGTATTTCTTTCAGCCAGTGGAATAAGGATGAACACTCTTAGAGCTATTTTATAGTAACTATTCGAAAAAAAGAAAGATAATTATATTGTCCGTAATGTTCTAGGCGATGGCGTGGTTTGCATGCTGCCAATGTTTATTCAAAACGGACTCATTCAGACTTGACGACTTGGACAAGGCCTTTTTTCAAAAGTACGACATGCATCTTAGCGACACGAATGTCATGGCAGTTGTCTATGTGGTCCGTGAAATGAAATGTTTATCTCTTTTAAAATTCAAATTGAGTTGCTTCGCGCCAAAATACCTGAAATAGCCAATCGATAAAAAGAGAAGCAAAGTAGTTTTAATTGAGAACGAGGAATAAAAGACATCTTCTGGCATCAGCAATTACCAGCCTTTTGATGTGCGTAAACTTTTCGGTCATCTTGGCTTGTCTGCTCGTAATCCTCCGTGAAATAAGAAACAAGGATCTCACAGCTCGGACGCGGAGCTTACAGCGGCAGCTCTTCTTCACGCTGTGCATTCAAGTAAGGAACGTGATCAAGAGGGAAATTAGAGGATGAGTAATGTTGAAACGAGACAGAGAGGGAGAGAAGTAAGCGAGGGGGAGAGGGGGAGCACGTAATGTGAAAAGGAGGGGAGGGGGGGGAGGCATGGATGGAAAAGTACAAGAAGGAAGGGTGATGATTGAAAAAAGGCGAGCGAGAAAGAAGAAAAGAGAAAGGTGTAGATACATATATACATATATGTATGTCTGTATGTGCACAAAGTGTTCACACTCTACGAAATATTTATCTATGTGATCAGAAACTCTTTTTTCATCGTCCTATTATAGACTCTGATCCCGTTCGTCTTCCTTGCGCTGCCCTTTTCGATCACGACGAGCTCGCCATTACTTGCCATTGATCACGACTTTTGCGACTACGCCCTTTCACTGGTCGAGGTCTGCGTTTTCTCTCTCTTTTTTTTTACCACAATCAGAGAACGTTCTTATCACGTGGAAATACTTTTGATCACGTTCATTGTCATATTACATATATTGAATTCAACTATAAAATGGCAGAAAAAAAAAACTTTATTTGGTTTGTACTACAATGAAAAATACTTTATATGATATGTATAATAAAAGAAGAGGAAGAAAAGCACTTTCTCAATGAAGATCTTCCCTCTCCTTGACGCATTTGTTATGCTCTTCTTCATCGCGGACAACAGACGTGCAATTGTCGCGCTCATTCGCCGAAGATCGGCTGCGTAAGTATTCATTTTTTTTTTACATTTCGGGAAAAGTATGCTCCTCAACCTATTAGAAAGAAACGATACGCGATTGGAAAGAATGCCATGTTTCATTAAAGTTCCACTATAAACATATAACTGTTTAAATATGTATGTATGTACATAAATAACTAAATAAACAGACTCATTTTCATGCACAGGAATCCGACTACTCCAAGCGATTTGAGCTTCACGCAAATTCAGAGAAGCTCACGATCAGTTTGTAGTGAGAGGAGGTAGAGGTGGATCAACTTTTTGACACTAATATATTAGTCTCTTTGTACATATCAAGACAATGAAAACAACTCAAAAGTCATAGAAATTCTGCTTCCAAATGAATTGTAAAATTGTATGAATAAATGCTTAAAACAGAGGTGACAGGAATAAATCTTAAGCGATCGGCAGTTTACACAGGGTTCGTGGCAAAAAAAGTTGGAGAGAGCGACGTAAGCTAATGGCAAGAAGAAAAATAAAGCAACCGATGAGCGAGCAAAATGGTAAAGGTGAAATGATATAGAAAAAGAAGTGGAAGACGCCATTATTGAAAGGGATTTTGAGACAGGGTATGAAGAACAGCAGCGACCGAAAAAGTCGATTACGCGCCTCGAATAGACTACGGAAATACTACTGCCTTTCTTATGGCAAAAGAATAGGAATTAAAATAAATTAAACGCAAAAGACATTTCATAAATGGAAGTGTGTAGAAAAGATGTGGAATGTAGAAAATGAACAAGATGTGGAAGAAAATGTAGAAAATGAATGTAGAAAATTATGTAGAAAATGAACAAGATGTGGAAGAAAAGAAGAGAATTAGTACTGTCGCGACTGGCTAGGAGGAAGATGTTGAGAGTCGACTCTTCAGCTGCCAAAACACTTTTTAAAACAATCATGGTCGTCAATCGTAAAACGGCCATGATTTCACGAAGAAAATCAAAAACATTTCTTGCTGAAAGAGTCAAAAATAATGTTAGGAAGACAACGTTTGCGTAAACTGTTATATTGACAAATCAATTCAAGGAATCCTCCTCATTTTTAATTATACAGGTCAGAGATCCATTTTTATCGCGGCCTATAGGAGGATGGAAAGGGGAGTAGTGACGTCTATTCAGCCGGCAGTTCAGTCATGTCCACGATGCCAACATTGCCAGACCAATCATTCCTGCACACCAGAAAAAAATATTATGTATTAAAGATACTTGTTTCCACTGCTCTCCGGGGTTCAGAAAGGATCCTCTCTTCGCGCCTTCCACGCGAACATAAATTCCGCCTATTTGGCTTCCATCCCGAGGTCGGATAAAAGTACAGAAAAAATACTCCATATTAGGTAAGTGGCCAGGCCGAAATGCAAATGGCGTCAGTGCGACTTGCGCTTGCACGGACACATTCCATAGAAATTTTGTTATTTAGCCGAAAATTGAGATTGAAATATGTCTTTACGATATACAATAGTTGATATAGATATTAGCATGCCTGCAGAGAGGGCAGCTCGAGTGAGAGGCAGGGCCGCTTCGTCCGTGCAGCATCCACTTTTTAGCACATCTGCATATGTATGTATATGTATGTACATATATTAGCGAGTTTGGGATTTCGTGCCAGTGAGAGTCTTCGACTTCCCAGGGACTAACTTCATGCAGCCGATCATCTTGCGGCAGTTGCGACAGCCAACGGGACCAAGAGGTTCGACACGACAGCAGAGCAGGCAGCCCCCGTAGATGCCCTGCGCGACGCGCTCCCCAGAAGCAACTGCAAGTGCAGTCAGACCGACCTATTGGTGGACTTGAAACTCTAAAGTAACAGACAGTCAGTCACTTACCAGCCTTCTGCTCTTCGAGCTCCAGAAGGTGCTCATCGAAGACAAGATTGATTTCTGCAAGTGGATGATTCGCATGATTCGACTCGGATAACCTCACAGGTTATGTGTTTGTTCCTTTAAAAGCCAATAAGACTTGCATAAAAGTCTAATTAAATAAATATTTTCTGCTGTCAAATATATGTAAGTAGATTACGGCATTGCATCACAGCATGCAGAGATTATAAAAATTCTTAATCTCATAGTTGTCATTGACAGTTTTTTTAATCGTTCGCCAAAGACCGACTTGAAGATGGGATCCAAGAATGAGTGAGAAGGAACATTCGCATATCCTCCAGTCCTCTTTCTGATGGTGTGCTATGACTGAAACATTTGTCGTTATTGCGCGTTAGCAAGAATAAGCAACGGAGGCTGTCTAGTAGCCGCGTTCGGCTCAATTAATGTATAATCTCTAAGAGGATTCATCAAGCTTGAACATTCAATCTCAAGCAATATCTAACTAGATCTTACTATATGGTTTTTTTCCGAACAACGGCATATTTAAGTTGTGCAATAAAATTTCGCAAAAAGATTTTAAAAATAAAGTTGGAATTATATTTGAAAGTACACGGGAAGTCGACCAACCCTGATTGAGGGAGAATCAGCGGTCTCGCGAGACATTGAAGAGGCTCCCGAACGAACACTGTCGAGAGATTCCACGTGAAGAGCCGTCGAACCAAGACTATTCTGGAGAAGAAGAAGAACAAACAATCTGAATTCTATTTTCGCTTGGCCCGAAGCATATGCGAAATGGCAAGATTTTAATATTATTAGATCAAGGAATAATCGAGGAAACAAGACTCGGTCTTGAAGAAGAACCTCGTCGAGAGACGGACTGGTTGAGAACGGCTCGATTCTTTCCTGACTGTTGCTTGCATTCTCCTCCACTTCGTCGCTTCCCTCCCTCTCGCGCTCGCTCCCCTCCCTCTCGCGCTCGCTCCCCTCCCTCTCGCGCTCAATCCCTACTTATAAATAGGAGTTTTTTTTATATTTGCTATACTATGTATGTATCGCATCCGCAATAATTGATTTAATTTAATTCCGTAAAGATTGTGATTCATAAACTTATACTTCTTCTCACCTGGCAAATGATCATCCATAATTCTCTCTCGAAATATCGAGAAGAGGGCGACGCCGACCGCCCGTTGTTTGGTAGTACTGATGAAGTGTCAGAGAATGGGCAATTCAACACCTTCCCATTATCGGCATTTTTAGTTCATTTCAATGTAATTAAAAGTGCAAAGCCAATTATTATCAAGTTTTATTGTAAACAAATAGGAAGCATTTTCAATTAAATTTATTGTCCTCACCTAGCACGTTTCAGCCGTAGCGAAGGGAAAGCGAACAGTTATGAAAGGGCTGTCTCCGTTTATCCACTCTGAGAAGTGCCAAAGTGAAAGACGGTAGTCAGGACGTATTTACTGCGATTTTCGAAATCAGCAATTAGAAAGCCAGTGAAAAAAATTAATTTACATGAACCTCTTCAGCAGCAAAGGTTTCGAGTATTTGTTGAAAAAATTACTTAAATGCAATTGTAAAAGTGTTTATTCCAGTGTTTCTTATCTTCCGGTATTCAACAGCTCTGCGCGCCGCATCGGCTGGGCAGTCTAAACCACGAACATGAAGCGACTCGCTATCGGCCCGACCAGCGTAGTCCTCGACCCCAAGGAGCCCGTTCTCGATGCTGTATCTTGCCTTCGGGCAGGTATGGTTAAAGTTAGCGCGAAAAGAAGAAAGAAAATGCACATAAAATAAAAAGAGAAAAAAATTAAAATGATTTGCAAGAGGACACCAAGAACGACCGCATCATCATCGGCGTGGCTAGCGGTCCTTCGTTCAATTGCCACAGAAAACATCTTAACAGTTCAAAAATATTTTAATGTTTCAAGATTGATTCAGGTCAGACTCATGGAGGGAGAGAAAGTTACGGAGAAAAGAGAGAGATAAGAGAGAGAAAGGAGAGAGAAAGCAGAAAAGTGAAAGCGCGACGAATCGGCAGTCCGACTCTATGTCATCTTCATCGATCTTCTCCTGTATGAAAAAAATTCACCTTTCCACAAAAAAAAACTATTTTGAATAGACACTCGACCTAATGGCATACTCCGTGACAGCCATGAGTGAGCAACGTAGAGGTTGCGTATGAAGTGGGTTTACTTCATACTTGTACAGCATCACTTTCGCCTCGCGCCTAAATATCATCACTCTTAAAAGGGAGATCCACTATCCATGCAAGACCCAAGAACAATCTCGATGAACCTATCCGGTTGACCGTTGACAGATTCGTCTCCTTGAGCGTCTCGACTTCTCTCATTGTCAGACGTCGCGGATGAGAACGACTTCTAAAGGAGTAAAAACACAATTTTGAATTCGCGCCTTTTTGCCTAATATATACATGGGCGAGAGGGCGTGAGGTTTAGAAAGACACGACTATATGTATCATGGGCAAGACGTCGTAGCGGAGATTCATAGAATGACATCATAAACGAACGAGAAGAGATAGAAAAAAAAACAATCCTTTCAAAAGCATTATGGAAAGTAATTTGAACGTTCCGCTTTTCTTATATTTCGAAAAATTTCCGGCATTTTTAATTAAATGAATAGATTAGCGCGAAAATGCAGCTGGGCCAAGCTCGTGGAAGAATGTATGTATATCGAGGTGTAACCTACATTTGCCAGCTTTTTTCTGTGGAGAGGGTGCGAAGGGCAACATGAGATGGGAGGAGAGGATATACATACATATGGGAGAGAGAGCGAGAGAGAGAGAGAGAGAGGGCGAGAGAGGGCGAGAAATGAGACAAAAAGCGATATAAAGAAGTTTTTTTGAGATGGACTTAGGGCACGCAAAAAACATTGTTTGATACATCAAACAATTTCATACAAACAATTTGTTTCAGTATTGCACCAAAACAATGCTGTTCCATATAGCAAACAATCGTTGTTTGATGCGCGGTTGTTTGGCATATCAAACAATTTGTTTCAACGAAATTGTTTGGCATATCAAACAATCATATGCAGCCGCCTGGCTCCGCCCCCTTCTGCTTTCGCACCCATTTTTCATGGAATTTTAGCCGTTTTCTTATATTCTCCGACAAGTTTCGATGCTAATTACCAATCTTTTTCGATATCGAATTAGCTAACCCTCTGACACACCCTCTCCTACATTCTCTCCGTCTCTCTCTCTCTCTCTGTGCTATCAGGAATCTCAAACACGACAGACAAACTAGCCAGTTAATCGTCTTTTGCAGCTATTATTGCGGTTTTCGCTATAAAACAGTTTAAATTGGGGGTAAAACGTGAGATCAAAAGCTGCAAAAGTTGAAAAACTGGCTAACCTTGTTTGTGGAGTCGTGTTGAAGCCGTCGTCGTTGTATCTGGAGAGAATTTTGCTCCCGCCCGGATCCGAACCACTACCCCGCGCACCCCGTACCCAAGCCACTAACACTACGTTACCCGCGCTAGCGATCTGAATGTTGAAGAACTTATCTAGACGGAAAGGGCGGCGCCCATAGAGAACGTTGAGAAGAGAATGGAGAGAGAGAGAGAGACAGAAAGAGGAAAGAGACAGAGTAAACGAGAGAGAGAGTAAAGGTGGTTCTAGTGAGGTACAGAGAGACGCGAATAAGTAAAGTTGAGCGGTTTGATTACACGCACAAATGCGAGGGATCCAACTTTTGCAACACGGCCAATTCCTGGTTCACTTATAAAGAGAAAGAGAATATGTTGACTTATGGTACCAAATTGAACGGCGTACTGTCGGTTTTTATGAAAAATAAAACGGGCAAAACATGTTGGGAAAACATTGGCCACATATGGGTTTGAACCCTTGTGTCGCTGCTCGACGTTGCCTAACTCGCCAGATCGGACGTGATCGCTACTTCGACATCGTGGCTGCGCTGCGGTTGTTTGATATATCAAACAATTTCCATGAAACAATCCAAACAATTGCCTCGGAATGGATAGCGTGCAAATCGGTAAAACAAATTGTTTGATATGCCAAACAATTTTTTTGAAACAATTGTTGTTTCAAACAATTCATAAAACAATCGTGCACCAAACAATGTTGTTTCAAACAATTTTTTTTTGTGTGGGGGCTACAAATACCCTGCGAAGGAAAATTGATTCGAAATTTTTTCCCTGCACCGTGTTCTGGCTCTCTTAGCCATCCGCTACTTTTCGGCATTTTAAGATTATAAGATATATCCCTGATATTATCTGTTTAACTATTTAAAATTCGGTTGAAATGATGGATGGTATATTAGTCTTTTTTTAAGATACCAGTAATATTTTTAGTTTCGTTACGCTCGATTGCGAAAGGTGAGAAATCGACAATGCATTTCTGGAGGTAGGTAGCCGACAAAGATAACGATTGGAATAATGAAGATAACAAGGTCACTAGAAAACGATAACATGCGATGGAGGAGAGAATGTGGTCTTCTTCAAACAACCAAACACTAATTACCTTGGAAGGAATCGTCGCATGTTTGAGGCTCTTCCTTCAAATTATTGTTGTAAAAATAAAAAAATATATTGCATTCCTGTACGCGTGTCCGTTGATGGTGACGTCGTGGCGGTAGTGTTGACGAGGGGATACGTTGGATAGGAATGAGTTTGAGGGGAGGGAGCGGCTGAAGATTTGGTGGACTGACGCATGCAGTTACAAAATCCTTATAAGTTTCCTCTTTGTTGGAGTGGTTCCCGGAGAGAAACGTGTGATTCTTTTATCCCTCTTCTCGTTTTCTACGTCGAAAGGCAGAGTATTTGACTACAATAACAACGTCTTTTTGCTACATGAGGTTAAACCGAATGACCACGCCGAAATTTATTGCTGAAGACGTGAAGAATCGTTGCGATTTAACGTACCAACCAAGTAAAAAAAACCGGAATTCTGTAGTTAGCGAGGCCTAGTGCTGCACGGGCGGCCTCTGCAACAGTTAAGGCACTCTGTACTGCTTGAACAAGGAATAAAGCGGCGGTCCTTCTCCCCTCCCCCCCCCCCTTTTCATCTCGCAATCTCAGCATTGAGCTCGATCTCGATCTCTCTCTTTCTTTCTCTCTCTCTCCCATTCCCCCTACTATTACAAGAAGAATCAGAACCACCTCTTGACAAAGTTGACAATGTAACGCATGGTCAACTCTCGGTTGCCACACCCCACGTACGCTCGCATGAGGAGTTTTAAGAAGTCGCCGTTGTTGTCATCAGCAACCCATTATATTTATTTTTTTAATATCCCTTCACATATGAAACCGCTGCGATTCAGCATATTCAAATGACACTTCATACGCGCTCACTCTCATTCCTGCTTCCCACTAATTTCAAACTCATTCTCCAGCGAGGCACCCGTCGCGCCCGGTCGGTTCCCTTCCGCTCTGCTCTTTTCAAGGTTATTGCTATCCCACCCTTCAACTTCTTTTAATATTTGATAAATCAATTGCACAGATTTAGAGAGTCGATTTTAAGAATTGTTTAATTAAAACTTATTCATAATGCTCTTTGTAAACTTTTAAAGAAACTAAATAGTAAAAAATTCTAAATATGTTTAAAGAATTTCAAATTAATTATTTATCATGGTCTGAGGATCGAAAGAAGCCTTTTCAGATATGACATCCAACACCTCCGAGATGGCGTCTCTTACGGCGATCGACGAGACTCATCTCAGTTCTAAAGTCCGCCACGACTCTTCACTTCTCTCTCAATCTCTCTCTCTCACTCTCTCTCACTCTCTCGCTCTCTATTTCTCTCTCTCTCTCTTCTCTCTATCCTCTTTCTATCTCTCTTTTCTATTTCTCTCCAGGAACGCATCCGCGAGTGCCAATCTGGCAAGCCCGTGGGCAACGCAGCTGTCGAGGAGCCCTCCGACCCCATTCGACTCGGAGGCAGCGACGGAAATAAGAGTGAGGGAACGACGAAGCAGGTATAAATTTGCAATAAAAAAGACTTAACTTAAATCTTATGATTAGATCTTGATCAAACAAAATCCTAAAATAAATAATAATAGGGTTATAAGGAAGACAATAAATCAGCTAAAATAAACTAATCGAGATAATAGTGATTTTGATTTCAGCGATCCGATGGCTGCGACGAACACGGAGAGAGCGAGCGCAAGGAGAAGCCAGGTGACGTATATGTACATACATCTCATCCTACGCTTTCCTTCCGCTCTTTTTCCTCTCCTCTCTCTCTCTCTCTGTCTCTCTCTTGCTCTCTCTCTCTACCCTCATTCTAGGCTTAGGATTGAGCAACTCACGGCATGGCATGTCCATCCATGCCGTGAGTTGCCTCAATCATAACCACAATTGAATATCGATTGTTTTGATTGATTATGTCCCACCCACTTACAATTAGATATCTATTATTCCATCTCCGACATTTTAGTAGCCTTCGCTTCCGCTCCTCCTTCCGTCGAGCACCCTCCACTTCTCTCTAACGATCAGAATGATATCAGGTATGTACATAGACTCCTTTAACAATATCGCTCAGGGGCCTATATCTAGAAAGTCTATGTAGGCGTTGCCTGGCCTAGCCCACTTTTAAAAATTTAAAGGAGCTGTCCATGGAGATTACAATGTTACTGTATTTTTGGTAATACTATCCGGTCCAGCTAGAAACATCGCTAGGAAAAGTAAGAATGCGTACTGAAGGGCCCCTGAGGAGAAAACCCACATTTTCCCCACGCCGTACTGTAGAATTTAGGGAGTGACGTCATCACCCCTTGCCTATTTACTCCCCATCCTATCAGAAAGAAGGTGATAACTAGGTGCGAAGCGGCAAGCAATGATTGAGAATCGAGGGAAGAGAAGAGAGGCAGAGAAAAAAACAGTCACCACGTCTAGTTTGTTGTGATGGATACTGTACTAGCATACCGCCAAAACTTTTTGCAATACCATGCACGAATTCAAACGTTAATTCTCCACAAGCGGGTTCTAAACTCCATGGATAGTTCCTATAAAACAAAGCAAATGAAATGTAAGAATAATTTATTCTTGCAGTGCAAAAGAGGCGAACATCTGAATTCTCACTCGATGTTGTCGGGATCTATCTTCATAATCTCTACTACACGGTCGGATTTATCACAACGATTCTCTACGGCCTCTATGGCGTCTTCACTATTGGCTATGCGGTTGGTTGCAGGCGACAGAAAAAAATTCAGATGTCTTTTTACGAACACAACATTGACTGTTAGTTGCATTAAAATAATATTTAAAAGAACACTCAGTTTGCGAGCACATTTTTTTTATTTAGTTCTAAATATTATTATTTTAGCATATTATTTTTTAACCGCTCGGTTTTACTTCAGCGTTTTACTTCGGTTTTATGTACTTCAGCGGATCAATCGTCAATATGGACTAGCTCGCTTCGCTTCTCCACCCGTCCACAACTTCGGTAAGGAGGAGAGAGAGAGTGAGAGAGAGAGATAGAGAATAGAGAGGAGATAGAGAGAGAGAAAGAAGGAATGAGATAGATTGACAATGAGATGGTTGCAGACCAGAATACATCCATGCCGTGAGTTGCATCAATCATAGACAAAGTTTAAAATGGATTGTTTTTTACTCATTATGTCCCGCCCACTTATATATTTTTCCATCTCCGTCATTTCAGCTGCCAGTGCTACCGCTCCTCCTTCCCTCGCGCACCTTCCGCTTCTCTCTTCCACCAACAGCTCTACATCCGCTCAGGTACATACATAGACTCCTTTAACAATATCGGCACGAGTCCAGGCGGGGCCCTGGCCTAGTATATCTTGAAAGTCTTGGCGAAATTTGGTCGACTTTTAGGCAAAGGACAGTCTGGAAGAGACAATTGCGCGAGCCAAGGCGACTACTGATGTGAGTGGGCGAGAGAGGGTGAGGGAGGGAGCGAGAGAGAGAGAGAGAGAGAGAGAGAGAGAGAGGGAGCGTGAGAGAGAGTTAAGAATAGAGAGAGCCAGGGTGTATGTCCTCCCAATCGTCAATATGGACTCCCCCGCACCGCTCCTCCGCAGGCCCACAACCTCGGTAAGGAGAGAGATAGAGAGAATAGAGAGGAGATAGAGAGAGAGAGCGAGAGAGAGAGAGAGAGAAGAGAGGAGATAGAGTAGGATGAATGATTGCAGACCAGAAGTCCCTCGTTGGCACGAACTCTCCTCACGTCATGACTGATTCGTCCCTCCTCGACACCCCTATGGGGCTCTGTGGCAAGGAAGCGGACTCCCCGCGTTCCCACTCTGTCCTTCAGTCCACGAATGAGCCGACTGGCGATGAGACGTTTATCGTCTACCAGCCTCCCCAGCAGTCCATGAGTTTCGGTAAGAAGAGAGAGAGAGAGAGAGCGAGAGAGAGAGAGAGAGAGAATAGAGAGGAGATAGAGAAAGAAGGAATGAGATAGAGATAGTGAAAGAAGGAAAGAATAGAGAGTACATAGAGATGGTTGCAGAGCAGAATACCCTGGAGACGAACGATTCTCTCTTCGGCTCGTCCATCCTTGACAATACCCCCGAGTGGTACTGTGCCAAGGTAGCGGACTCCCCGCTTTCCCCTCCATCCTTCAGTCGACGACTGAGCAGTCTCTCGAATGGACTTATGGCTTCCTGGAGCTCAATCAGTATACGAATTTCGGTAAGGAGAGAGTGAGAGATGGAGCGAGAGAGAGGGATAGCGAAAAAGAGAATAGAGAGTAGATAAAGAGAGAAAGAAGGAATGGAGAGAGTGAGATGGTTGCAGAACAGAATACCGTGGAGACGAACGATTCTCTCTTCGGCTCGTCCATCCCCGACACCACCCCCGAGGGGCTCCGTGATTAATTACAGTGTTTTGCTCGCATGGTATATTTTTTTTCGAAAAACTTTATTGATTCCGCATTTTCATTGCTCTGTAAACCGTACCATTCTTATTGTAGTTCGGTTGTCTGTTTCTGCTTCTCACTCTTTCTGTCTCTCTCTCTCTCTCTCTCTCTCTCGTTTTCACTCTGTATTTACTTGATTGATCCCGCGCAAGACTGATAAAGATGAGAATGAAAAAATATGTGCAAAAATGTGCACAAAAAATTCAGAAATTGTTTTTAGCTCTGCTATTCTTTCTGTATGGTAGGTCTGCTATTCTTTATTCTTCATATTTTGCAATAGTTGAAGTAAACTTGGTTATTTAGCAATAATCGAAACAATAATTATTTAGCAATAATTGAAACAATAATTAGTTATTTAGCCATAATTGAAGTAAACTTGGTGATATTATGAAACTTTATTATGCAGCCATAGAAACTTTCATAAAAACGGTAGCGGCATATCAGAGCAGATTAATTTCAGATGAAAGTAAATGTCTTGGTACCGGGATTTCCTTTTTAAAAACGCCTTTCTTTTGAAAGGCTGCCGTCCTGAGTGTGGGGAGTCCGACAATGAACGAAAGGTTTCTCTGATTATCTATCTCTCTCTCTCCCTTTCCCTATCATTCTCTCTCTCTCTCTGTCTCTTAATTTCTTTTCTCAAACTCTTTTTCTGCTCTCGCAATTAGAGCTGGCTTTCTTTCTCCGATTTTTTTTGCTATTTGTTGGCGGATCGAAGAATGTCTTATTGCAGAACTTCCGAATCAAGTTGTACAAGGTTACGGAGATCCTCCAAGTGACCGAGGCCTGCTGCTGCACGGGCGATCTTTACAACAGCAAAGGCACTCTGAACGGCTCGAACAAGGACCACGTGGCTGGAACGGCGGTAATTTTCCTAGCACTTTTCATTCCCAGCTCGCCCTCTCGGCACTGAGTGAGACCGATCTCTCTCTCTCTCTCTCTCTCTCTCTCTCTCTCTTTCTCTTCCTCTCCCTCTTGCAATTAGAACCAGCATTTTTACCCTTCCTCCTTTAACATAAAAATAAATCATGGCAATGTGATACCGAGTTTCGTCCCTTTTTTTACACTGCAAAGGATTGGGAAAGAGGTTCAGTTCTGAAATGAGATATTCAGTCATTAAGAATGGCGCAAGAATAAATCACCACAGCCGGCAGAGTTGGACGCTAAACTCTAAAATTACATTTAAATTAAAAATAACTCCAACAATTTTTTATGAGTCCAACAAACTTTTTCTCATAAAAGATCTTGCTTAAAGGACGCGAAATCTCAAATTTTTTGACCCAAAGATGTTGTGACTTCCCAACATGACGGCAAACTGTTGTTTTTTTTTGGGAAATTGTAGACATACGATCACAAAAAAATGAGATATGTAATGCTGGAAAGTCGAACTTCGAAATCAGCCACCTGGAAATTAGTGTTTCCGATGGAAGTTGCGAGAGGAGGGAGAGCATCGGAGCCAGACTGGCTCGCTGCTCGCATCCTTGCCATCGGGCCTGTGATGGAAACTAATAAATGTGCGGAATAACGAGTGGAGGAAGAGAAAAAGAGAGATAAAGAGAGAGAAAGAAAGAGAAAGAGAGAGAGAAAGCGAGGGAGACCAGAAATGAAGTAGTTTGAGAGAGACACACAAAGAGAGAGAGAGAGCGAGATAGAGATAGAGAGAGAGATAGAGAGAGAGAAGCCGTTTCACTCACGGTTGACAGACAGCTGGGAAGCACGAGCCGATGTCAGGCTCGTCGATCGAGTCCTTGCAATTGGTCCTGTGTGAAGGAATGAAGGAAATTAATTAATAAGGGAGAAATAAAGAGAGCGGAAAATAAAGTCCATCACACAACTTGAGGCACCGGGGAGGAACAAAGACTTTTTGGTCAAAAATCAGATTTATTGGGGAAAAATGTCTTCTACCGGCCGGCAAAAACTCTTTCTCTTACCTGAGCAGGGTAGGGAATGAGAGAAGCACATACCCGAACAGGCGGTGGTCTTGGGAAGAGGCGAAGCCTTCGCCGGGGGCTTGGTGGTAGTCGGTGCAGCAGGCGTCGCAGCCTTCCTTCACTTGGCTCTGCCTGAGGTTTGGAGGTGTGTGTTATAACCCTTCTATCCCTCTCTCTCTCATTCCTACTCTGTCTCTCTCCTTCCCTCTTTCTCTTTCAATCTCCTCTCTTCGTCCTTTATCTCTCTCTGCATCTCTCTCTCTCGCTCTTCCTGACCCCTCTCCCTCAGGGAATAGTAAGGAAACGCGGTTTACTGACAATGAGCACACAGGCCTCTTTAGATGAGGGCCCCTTTAAGAAAACGAGAGAAATAGGGGAAAATTGAGTTATTTTTTAAACTATCCCACCATCTTTTCGACCACATTTTCCACTTGCCACACCCTGTCCAGGAAGACCATCCCGCAACCCCTTTCATTCCCTGGTCTGGTTGTTGGTGGTGCGTAGTGTAAGGAGGGTGATAGAGAGCGGCCTTGCGTGAAAATGCTACGACTGGATAATTCACCCACTAAACTGTTTAGCTCTCAATTACCATCAAAGCATTCCTCCTTAACCTTCTCATTCTCGTCGCCCTCTCCTACACTCATCTTGCTCGTCTTCTCTCGCTCCTCCTTTTCGCTCTCCTTCTCTCCTCCTCTCTTCTGATCACTGCTGCTCGCCTCGGCTTCGTTTCCGTTCGATGTCGCTACCGCGGCTGGTGTAGGGAGCGAAACTGCTTGAGGCTGTGCTGCCATGTAGGACTGCGATGAAAGTGTCGTGAAGAGACGGTCGAGAAAACGACTCGTGGCTGAATCACGGAGATTTCCAAAGTAAGAGAGCCTCTATAAGATTCAAGGAATTCTGCATAAAATATCCATCGATGAAAGAGTAAAGCCTGGGTACTATTGTACTATTCCCACCCCATGTTTAATATAAAAAAATTTCGAAAATTAATTTTCGCTGAAATTTACCACGGGGTTTGGGCACGGGGAATTATGAATATCATATTCATTTCATCCTCAGGCTTCACTTAATAACCGTCGCAAAGTACTAGAGAGAGCTTTGGGAGGTGCAAAACATGCTTTCTACGTCCCTAATCTTACCAAATTTACAGTGAAAATTACGTAATGATAAGAAATAGATATGATAATCGTATTCCCCGTACCGGAAACCCCCTTGGGATGAATTTGAGGAAAAAAATTTTTGAAAATTTTTTTTACCTCTAGGGTGGGAATAGTACAATAGTACCAATTTTTTTTATTTTGAGCAACATCCATACTTTTGTTAAAGAACGACTTCTTTCCACCAAATGTAAAAGCCTTTTTTTAAACTTACAAATTGCTTACAAACTAACCCCCGCTAAAAATAAATAGCCCGTGGGAGCCCCCCCCCCTATTCCCCTGGAGACCACCCAATTCTGACAGGCTTTCATGTGGGTAAAGAGCTGCGAGAAGCACAAGACGCGGATCTCTTCGTCCGTCGAATCCGGTGTCCGCAACAGGAGAAGCAAGTAATGGGCAATAACCACTGCCGCACACAGAAAAAAATGTTATGCACAAAAAATGTTATGGAAAAATGTTCCGTGGAGATGTTACGCTGAGAAAAACATGTGATGTTTTCGCCCTCGTGAGCGTCGCCTCCTCTTAAGAAAAAAAACGTAACATTTTTTGTAAATACCTGGATGATACGTGGAGCGTTACATTTGGGCATGAACAAAAATGTTATGTTTGGCCGGAAAGGCGGAGAGCGCAGGAGAGCGCCTCCTCTAAAGAGCGAAGTACCGATCACGTCCGATCTGGCGAGTTAAGCAACGTCGAGCGGCGACACTTAGGGGGTTCAAACCCACATGTGGTCAACGTTTTCCCAACATGTTTTGCGCGTTTTATTTTACATAAAAACCTACAGTATCCCGTTCAATTGTGCCATCTGAGGTCAGCTGGGTCAACATGCTCCAAATGTTACCTTTATTTTATTTTTATGAGTCAAGTGCGCAAGTGTCTTTCCGACCTTTTTAGCAGAATGAATTAATTGCTCTGTTCCAAAGAGACAGTGATATTGACATACAACTTTAAAAGTTTATCGATCGGCAGAAACTGCAAAATCAACTGTGAAAGAGTCTTGGACACAGTGATTTTTCAATCTCTCTCCATTTCTTGTTTTCTCCCCTTCTCTCGCAATTAGTAACTCTACTTATTTATCTCTCTCTCTCTCTCTCTCTGTCTCTCTCTCTCTTTCTCTCTTTCTCTCCCTCCCCCCTCTCTCTCTGTATGTATCTCTGTCTCTCACTCCCTCTCTCGGTATGTCTGTCTGTCTGTATGTCTCTCTTTCTGCCTGTCTATCGCTGTCTCTCTCTGTCTGTCTTTCTGTCTCTCTCTCTCTATTTCTTTCTCTCCCTCCCTCTCTCTCTCTATGCATGTCTCTCGTCTGTCTCTCGCTCGGTCTGTCTTGCTGTCTGTCTCTGTCTCTCTCTCTCTCTCTCTCTCTCTCTCTTTTCTCTCTCTCTCTCTCTCGACAGGTACCAGGACAGCTCTCTCGCTTTTGATGCGAACACTACAAAGAGACCGAAAGGTGACTCTCTCTCTATGTCAATACATTCTGGCCAGAAAGGCGGTTCTAATGAGGTACAGAGAGATGTGTAAAAGTCACGTTGAGCGTTGTTCTTGCACTTACAAGTTTGCGTACAAGAGCGAGGAACACGGCCAACTCCTGACATTCACTTACAAAGAGGAAGAAAGAGAGAGAATAGAAAGAGAGAGAGAGAGAGAGACAGAGAGAGACAGAAAGAGAAGGAGAGAGAGAAGGAGAGAGGGAGCGAGGGAGCGAAACACCGAGAGACAGAGAGAGAGACCATATTGATTTATAATTGAGCGCAGAAACAACTGTTTCTGAGATTTGTGAGTTTGTGTGTTTCTTTTGCTGTGAACGCTATAAAGAGACGGAAAGGTCATCTCTCTCTATGTCATTAGATTCTACACAGAATAGCGGTTCTAATGAGGTACAGTGAGATGCGGATAAATAACGTTGAGCGGTTTGATTACACGCACAAAAAAGAGGGATCCATCTTTTGCCACACGGCCAACTCCTGACATCACGAACAGTATTCACATATATGTTCTCAGAACTCGGATGAGGTTCAGAATTACTTTTATGCAACATTAAATAGCTCAAAAGAAGCGCCTTTTTCTGTAGAACAATGTAGGATAGAGAGAAACGCAACATAGGTCACGTTGAGCAGTAAAACTCTCGAAAAACCTTTTGGCTCTTACAACCAAATTGGCACAGATGGATAGACCGAGTTCGTAGAGTTCTCTCTCTCTCTCTCTCTCTTTTACTCTGTCTCATTCCTCTTTCTGTCTCTCTCACTCTCTCTCTTTTACTCTGTCTCTTTCCTCTTTCTGTCTTTCTCTCTCATTCAATTCTCTTCTTAATGTTCTCTATGGGCGCCGCCCTTTTGATGTGGATAAGTTCTTCAGCATTCAGATCGCGGGGGCGGGTAGTGTGGTGTTAGTGGCTGGGGTGCGGGGAGCGCGGGGTGGTGGTTCGGGTCCGGGCGGGGGCAAAAATCCCAATTCTAATTCCAGATGCGACGACGACGCCAACACGATTCCACAAACCAGGTTTGCCAGTTTTTCAACTTTTTCAATAACATTATTGTGAAGGTCAAATGTTACGCTCCACGTAACATCCTTCTCTGTGTGCGGCTTCGAGTCGGTACTGAAGAGAGAAAAAAGTAACTTACAATTAACAATATATTTACATACATACATACATTATATTTTACCTGTCATCATAGCTTAAAAGCTGACTAGATAGGAAAATTTTCAGTCTTCCTTTCTTGTCCTCGGGGTTTTCTGCGCCCTAATTTAAGCTATGCCCGTCATCCATTTCCTGAAGACTTGTATGGCACATTTCCCATATAGAAAGAGCACAATGTTGCATGAATTGTGCATCGAAATGTACAACAGCCACATACTGACAGCGTTCTCTCAAGGCTCTTACAAAACATGGTGGGTTGAGGGGATTTTGATTTCGGAAACAAGAGGTTTTGAGGGGTTTATATAACTTTCGGGAGGATCCCCCGAGATTATGGCCAGTTGCTAGAGAAAGGGAGAGAGAATGAGAGTGGGAGAGAGAGAGAGAGTGAGAGAAGTGGGTGAGAGAATGAGAGTGAGAGAGAGAGAGAGAGAGACTGAGAGAGACGGAGTGAGTACGATGATGCTTGCAATGCTATAGCACAATATATGAGGGGCACCGATGATCGGAGGGGACTATGCTGCCGAATAAATTATGAAATAAAAAATATCTACAATTAGAGATAACGGGACAGCGACAGAGGTAGGGAAGAGATAGAGAGAGAGAGAGGAAAATAAATAAGGATAAATAAAGATGAGATAAGGATTAGGGAACAGAAGGGATAGAAGTAATAATATAAGGACGGAGTAAACGATCTTGATAGTTTAAATAACTATTCAGAGGGAAGGCGAGCGGAGAAACTGCAGAAGTCAGGGAGGACTCACAAGCAGGCCAACAAAGAGGCAACCGCTGACGAGGAGAAAACGAAGGGAAAGTGACTAGAAATACAATGAAAGCGATTCGAGAATGAATTGAACACATGGCTATGCTAATGAGGGGACGGTCAGGAATAAAGAATACGTGTGGAATGGAATTTCCCACTACACAGAGAGAGAAAGGGTAGCGCGATAGAGTGAGGTGGGTGAGTTGCAAGAAAAAAGAGATACTTTTCTTATCATTTCAGAAACTATGCATGAGTGGAGGTGAGCAGACAACGGCTTCCGTATTCCCAGGCAATGGCGGCGAAGAATCCGAGATGTCCTCCTACTAGACGAGTGGAGGTACCGTCATCTACCGCCGAATTTTGTGACTGAGAAGCTGATCGTTGTGTTTTTCAGGTATCCCCATGCCTTCCCCGATTTCCCATCTCCAATCTCCCCTTCTCCTCACTTTCAGCATCAGAATAAATGTTTAAAAAAAAACTTTACTGTAAAGGGTAGCCCTGAGAACCAAGAGAACATGAGAGCAGTAGTTCTTTACGACGAGAGTAAGAACTGTAGGACGTAGAGCTGATCTTTCAATCGGCCATATTTCTGAGCATTGCTGTGTGGGTCGTGCTTTCATCGCCAGAAGTTGTTCACGAGGCAGGCTGCCGGCATAGAATAGTTTATTCTCTACTCTACTCAATCTACTGGTCTGTAGCTATGATCTGATGAATACGGTATAAATTACTCTTTTTTACAGATAATTTTTCTAAAACCTCATTTAAAAGAATATTTAAATGACGTGTTCTGCACAATACATTTTCCTGAACTTTCTGTTTCCAACAGCATCAATATTCTTCAACAGAAGATTATTTCTGTCGCGTACTTACATACATATATCGTTTCATGTAATCAGACCGCCATTGTTTAAAACCCCCTTTTATGTATACCAGCTTCCTCATTTCGTTGTATTCTTTGAACCGCAGGTTTTTTTTTCAATTCCGTCTTTGAGAGAAAAAGATAAATGCAGAGACAATTCTCGGTGTTAAGAAAGGCGCAAGCAAATGATATTTCCACACGCCTGCGAAGGCGACATTATTTTAAGGTTCACTTCTTGGTTTCTTTATAGCTCTCTCTCTCTTTCTTTCACTTTTCTTGTCCTCTTTTTCACAGTCTCTCGCTGTACTCTCTCCTTAATTCTCTATCTCTTATTTATATACATATGTCTTACATTTTTGCCTCCTTCACATTGTATACTCATGCATTTTGTATATCTAATTTCTTTTCTGTCGATTGCAGTTCATGTTTTTTTTTCTAGAGCCGATATGTCTTCCTCTAGCCACATATCACCTCCACTTCCTCCCAATGCTCTTTATAGGAAATTCTTGCCTTTTTCCAGCTCGCAAACGAATGTTGATATTGTTTTTAGATGAGAATCTTTCCCAGCCGGAAGTTTGCCACCCACACTTTTATCAATAACCTTCCATGTCTACATGCTGTTAATATTTCCATAGATACATACATTTAAACGTGGGGAATATGTCTCACAATCAATCCAACATCCGCCGTCGCACCGGAATGGAAATAAAGATATCGTTTGGCGGCGAAAAAATTACGAACGTTGAAAAGAAAGAGGGAGAGAGAGAGAGCGCGCGAGCGAGTGAGAGAGTGAGAGATCAGTTGGTATAGAGAGAGGGTGATAGCATGAGAGAGGGAGTCTAAAAGTGAATAAGAGAGAGAGAGAGAAACTGAAAAAAAGGCGGAGAGAAATTGATGGATACAGAGATTGAGAGGGAATAAGAGAGATAGGGGACGGGAGAGCGCAAGATAGAGAGATAGAATTGTCAACATAATTGTTCATATGTACGCGGAAAAGGGCAAAAGCGTGAGAGCGCATTGTTCATTTACAATTAGTTCACTAAGAGAAAAGAACTTTCTGCTTGCATTTTATTCCCCTGAGGTGAAGATAAGAAACGTTAAAAGTCCTTATTAGTCATGCGTTCAGCAGTACGCCATAAAAATGAGCCAATGTTTTTCCAAATTTTCATTTACAATCCGTTGATATATTTTTACAAAGAAAAATAATTTGCATGTGGGCGTTGCATTCTTTATCTTTTCCAAAGAAAATGCTTTAAAAAATGCTGAATGGCTCAAATTACGTTTTTGCTTTCCAATAAGTCTCTGCTGTCTCTGCTGCTCATGTCCGCACTCATAAGCTAGAGCAGCGAAGGAAAAGCTTGAGTCATTGAGAATTCCTCCGCTTACGAATTCAAAAATTGAGAATGCTAGCCAATATCAGACTGTCATGGCACTCGTTTCCTTGTTGTCTTGTTTAAGTGGAAAATCCGTCGCTTCTTCTCTGCCTCCTTCACTCATACTTCACATTGAAATGTTTCGCATACGCAGATCAGTAGTGGCATGTTGTGAGATATCATAGTTGATAACGGCCAGTGGCCCAGCAGGCCAAGAATGAGTTGCGACCTCTTCGGCCTCCTTCTTCTCCTTCTGCTCTGCCTCGCCTGCTGCGACCTCACTTTCGGCATGCAGTGCATACGCGACTACGGCGACGGGTTGGTTTTCCTTCTATCATTTCGTCAAATTCACTTCTTTCTTTCTGTCCAGGAATCGCCTGTTGTTATTGGTTGTTTGTTAAAAACTAATGTATTTTTACCGGAAAATTCCGCAGTGATCACTTCAGCAAATTTTCTTTCAGAAAATCAAAGAAACTTCTCATATTTATGCGTAAAAAATTGAAATGTGAAATTGTCGAAACATACATAAGCTTGCTTTATATCCCAATGGTTGGAGAGAAATATGTTTTATTCGGACTAGAAGTCATTAATGTCTCGTGAGTCTTGGCAATTCTCTCGCTCGCTACACCCTTGTTTCTCTCCACATTGAAATGGCGACCTTTTCCATGCACCCGTTCCCCGTCGATCCATTCTCTATTCTTCTTCCTTTCTCTATCTTTTATCCCCTCCTCCTTGCTTTCTCTTATCTTCTCACACTTTGCTCTCCGCTCCTCTGGCAATCCAGAGTATCCATGGGAAACAAATGGGCAAACGGCAAGACTGCTCCTACATAGCAACAGACATATTTATGCATTCGCATTTACACAATCAAAAAAATCTACTCCGATTAGTGCTATTTATACGGATGGATGTTTGCTGAGTAGTTGGAAAATGTATAAAACTAGTATCTCCATACAGACCTCTTGAGATACTTTGGGCATTGTGCTAAGGTCTTTCAAGAAGAAATCATGTGATAAGAGCAAGACATTGAACAAGACATGTTTACATCCATGAGAATGGGACTTTGGTCGAATATTCAAGCTTGAACTTTCCTCATTATGTAATACTTGGAAAAGACAAATGATTTTTCGCGCAAAAAAGTCCGTATATTGAATCAGGAACAGAATATTGTTGAAATGGGCAACTAGAAGCTCTTGGCTGACATTGTACATACATATGTACATATAGATATACAAATGAACATATATTTGTAATTTTATAATTCCAGAATAATCAGTTCTTGCGAAGGTGACGCATGCCTCGTGCGCCATGACGTTGGTTCGCCGACGGCGATGGTAGCGAACTATATTATAATTGTTTTTTATCATGTAAATGCTATCTTTGTATGATGATAAATATTAAGAATAAATGAAATTAAATACATACATATGTATATATATATATATATATATATATATATATATATATATGTTTTCTAAAATATCTTTAAAAAAGGATATTTTAATTATTGAAAAAGGAACCTCCTAAATGTAGGATTGTGGAGAGGGCAGCTCGTTGGAAGCCTTCTCGACCGGCTGCTATGGAAGCGGTAACAAGTGGTGCATTTGCAGGTGCACTCTTTGTTTTTACTTTTAATTAATTCTTGGAAAAGATAGTTTTTTTTATGTCATCTTGCATAAAAAAAATATGTAGGATATCTTCTTTTCAAAATACCATATTTAATTCAGTTTCAACAAGATTTAGTTCGCTACTCTTGATCTACTTTCGAATTCAGGACAGCCAAATGCAACAATGAAGACTTCCTCAATTCGTCCTTTCCAACCAGCATTCAGATTCCGTGCTACGCCGGCGATCCGAATGATGCTTCGGTTTGACAAATACATTAATGTGTACCATATCGATGGGTGTCTTAAATGAACGGTAATTTACTATAACAAATCAATAACGAAATATATAGTAATGAGAAATCAGTAATAACTTTTTTGAACTTCAGCCGCGCCAGTGTACGGGTTCCTATTGCTTCGCGACGCCCACCAACTCCGAGCTCATGTCCAACTTTGTGAACACGTCCATGGCGGCGTGGAATTCAAACGGCTCTGCCAGCTACGGCTGCCTTCTCGCCCGGCCAGATTTCCAGCCTTTCGCGCCCTTTATTGGCTTGTGCTACAGGTCTGAACAATTTGGCCAACCAAACCGAGACAATTTGCCTACAGGCACAAGTGTATGACAGATAATACGAAATATATATTTTTTCAATGATAAATATTATTGTTGAAGATCAAAAAGAACCAAACGTCACTGTCTCAGATTCATCTTTACTCCCACCGGCGGCGAGCGTATCTCAAGCAGCATTTGTCTTTGCGATAAGGTAGGCGGGTTGTATATTTTTTTACCATTTCATGTTTTCTATTGTTTTTTTCATTTTCCAAGACATTATATTTTGGAGAGAGAAGAACTAATTTGAACAATTGCCAGAAACTCTGCAACAATGGCCTCTCTTCACTCGCGCCCACCTCCTTCAAGACGCGCTGCTTCGTCGACAACGATCCGACGCGTATCATTCTTTGTTTTTTAAATTAGTCCATTGCTTAAAAGGTTATATTATCATTTATTATTGGAATACATTAAAAAAGTAATAAATAAGTAAATACATTGAGCCGCTCGGTCCTAACCGTATAAACATAGATTGCCTGTATAGACTCATGCTACGGCGAGCTGTGCTTCCTCTACCGCAGCACGCTCTCCAAGGCCACAGAGCGCGGCTGCATCAACGGAGACAAGTCGAGCATGGCCAAGCGGCTTCTTGTCGTACGTCCAGTACTCTCTCTTTTTTCAGAATAATTTATTTGTAACCTGTTTCGAAATGTACTATGGATGTATATAGAAATAATATTTTATCCTAATTTGTGATCATTTTCTTTCTTATCATCAGATGTCCCTGGCAGAAGTCTCTTTTTTCTTGACTCTCCTTCTAATTCTTGTAAGCTACATACATATCTTTCTCTGGCTCCCACTTCTCTTTATCTCTCTGCCTTTCTCTATCTCTCTCTCTCTATCTCTCCTCTCTCTCTCTCTCTCTTGCTGTGCCACTTCCTCCCTTCCCTTTCAAACAGACGTCAACTTCCCTTTCAGCCGAGCCTGACCCTCGATGTCGGCGTCTCTTACTTTCTTTGCGAGTCTGACTCATGCAATCGGAACGAGGACACTGCAAGGCAAAGCATTCAAGAATCTCTCCTTCTCCCGACCTCCACCAGTCGACGCCCTCTCACAACTCGACGATCACTCACCACTCGCAGCCCTTCAGCTACGGTACGATAGAACACTAAAAGTCGTTTGAAGGCAGATGTTTACCAATTTTACTTCGGCTCTATTGTAGTGTAGGCGTCCCATGAAAAATAAAGGAGTCCCATCAATGAAAAATAAAGGCTTCTCATTGCCACGGGACGCCTATAATTCGATGGGCTTTACTTCTTCGTTCACTGTGAGATCAGCCGAGCGTGAGAGTGGCAACGCGCTTGAAATGGATGGAAATTCAACGGAAGCATACGATTTTTTTTGTTTGCAAAAATGTGTAAAAGTAAAGTTTCTTTAAAAAAAAGTGAATAACGACGACGAAAGAAAAGGTAACATGATAAAAAAAATATGATAACAAAGAGAGACCTAAATATATTATAAACTTCAGTAAGAAATCATTTATTTTGAGAAGCTTTTGAAAAGCATAGATAGTGAGCGTGACAGGTTTAAAAGCGAGCTGATTTAGTCTGATTTTAATTTGTAATATATTATATAGACGAGAGCAACAACGGACGAGACGGGAACTACGGACATTTGGTGGACGGCGCCGACAGGTTATTCGTTCTTTTTTTACTTTATTTTTCATGGCTCTTATATATGTAAGCCTTTTAATCGATATCATACTTATGTACAAAGAAGCAGCTACAGTAAATCACGCAAAGCAAGTAGATATTAAGAACTAGTATTAAGGGGAACGGCACATGGCAAATAGTGCCACGGAGACTATAAAACCATGGATATCTCTGCAGGAATCTACACGGATACGAACTGGACGAACATGACCAACATGACGGATGGAGATGACGGCGGAGAAAACGGCACGAACACGACGAGTGGCTCGCATGGAACGAGGAGAAGCTTCGGGCCAGAGCACATTCTCATCATGATGCTTGCCACCGTCGCTGTAGCTTTTGCTATCTCATAAGGAGAAAGAATAAGGGAGAACGAGTGAGATGGAGCGAGTAAGAGGCAGCGAGAGAGAGGAGAAATGTATTTAAACTACCAAATGTTATGTGATCCCGTTTTGCTAGCTACAGAATTGTTGGCTTTTAGTGGAAATATTTTGTCACTGCTAGACTGATAATGTTATCCTATTCTAAAACATAGAAGTTAATTGTAATTATTTTTCCTCTTCTGCACTTTTTATAATACAAACAAGAGATAAACAAGATTGCAAAATATACGACCAACAAGTCATCAGTAAACAGGTACATATATGTATGTATATGCACCTAATTGATGCCATCAGCCACCAAACTTCGATATGGCATTGTCTCATAAATATTAACATAGAAGGTGATGAAAATTTGAGAATTTGTACTACTAACTGAGGTAACTTACAAAATTTCGTTAGGACGTGTATTTTTATTTGCCATTAGCGGAGCGCATTCACCGAAAATAATATGAGATTTCGAAGTTCCTCGACCCTACGAGTGCTAGGATGGCATGGAAATAGAAATAATTGGACACATTACCCTCTCGGAGCATGTATGTATGTACATACAGATGTATCATAATAGATAAGCGGATGTCCCTGCTCTCTTTTTGATTATGGATGGCGTCAATATTTTAATGATGTTGACAAAATATCGTTCCCTGAAGGACGAGATTCCCACGAAGCTTATTATTTGAAAATCTAAAAGAAATTGACTTGCTGTCAAATACAAATCTATAAGATAAAACACCGTACGAAGATATATTCGCTAGGAGAATTAATGCACTTTGAAATGCAGGGGCAAACTCAAACATTTCTTGGCAGATTTATCGACTCCACCACAGAGTGACTCCACTATCGATCAGAGGTGCACGCGGCCCGGGCTGGCCGGGCCCAACCTAATGCCTACCTCCGAGCCGATTGTGCCCGTTTTTTTCGTAGATTTTAAAGCGAACTTGGTCATGGCCACAGCGTTCCGTGTTCAAAAAATACTTTCACGGCCAATTCATGTGCGACAAATTGAACGATGCAGCTGCTCGGAACGCTGTACTTAGAATTAGTATTGCTCATACGTAATATGGCAGATCAGGAGTCGTATTCCGCTAGGGAATGAAACAAATCAAAGATTTGAGAACGGTAAATTATACGAAAATTTTTTACTCATACAAAGGCGAATTTGAAGTAAAAGACATGTCTAAAAGATCGGGTCGAGCAACAGTCAAGGGCTAAAAAAACATAGGGCCAAGTCAGGCCAAGGATTTGGGCCCGAATAGCCGAGCCGGCCCAGAAAGATTGGGCCAGAGTGAACATCTGCTGTTGTTGATCTTCACGGAGAGCCACTTCGCCCTCGACTTGTTCTCCTTGGCCACAACGTCGGCGGTTGTTGCATCTAATTGTTTAATCTAGTAAGTGTCTCTTCCGAATTCCGATTTCCGAATTCCGTTTCGAATTCTAAAGGAGGCCATCAAGATTCCGATTTTTCAGGTTACGCCCGATGGCGAACATGGAACTACGGATGAACTACTCATATGTACATATTTATATTTCTGTTTATTGATTCTATAAATAAATATATTCTAATTTATTATTCTAGCGACGAGACCTTTTATTGTGTAACGAAGCATTATAATACTCATGCAAATGATTTCAGAAAAGGCATTTAAGCCCTCGTCATTAGAGTTAACAACACTTCACATCTTCACATCTTTTTCATCCGGTGGTGGTCGCCTCTTCTTTGAGTAAGCCTCTCTCTTTGCCTCTCCTGGTCTCCCGAACTCTATTCCCTGTTCCTCTACGGAAGGACACAACGATTGGCGTTCAGGATCTCAAGATCTCCAGCGGCGGCTGATTCTCTCTCGCGGCGTCATTCACGTGTCACTTTCCTATTCACCGCTGCGCGTCTTCGGCCGTCGTCTTTACGTCGTTATATGTAGTTCACCTTGTCGTTTTGTTCAGTCTTCGTCACAAGTGATAAACTTGTTGGCCGTTGCCCTTCAAAGGCTCGAATATTTAATGTGTTAATATTTATCTTAATCATATTAATTGTTGGTGCCAATGACTCTGTGGCTAAATGTTCATACAAATGACATAGAGACAGCTGCAAATTCTTTAAGGGAGACCAGGATGCAGAGCCTGCTGGAGATGGCCGCTATTCGCGTGGCTCTTTTGCTGGCCGAGGGCCGTCTTCCGATGGGCACAGGCGTCCGCGTCCCTGCCCAGCCATCCGATGCCATCTTCGTCGCCCTCCGCCGCCTCGGTCGGCTGAACCGCGAGACACTCGACCGCCTCTTCGGCGGCAACTTCATGCTAAGCGCAGGAGTAATTCCTTTTTTTCAAATATATTCAGCTCTTTCTGAAAACTCGCCCTGATGTTAATTTTCGTTGCAAATTTTAGGCTTTTCAACGGTGTTATTTTTATTCATAAGCGTTATAGCACATTAAATTTTAACCGTCAGAAGGTACAGTACCGTCCACGAGGCAGGGGCGCTCGAGCCGTATCCTCTAACTGGTGGGCTCCGATCCGCTCGAGCCCTATCCCCTGGCTCGTGGGCGGTAATTGTAAGCAGGACAAACGAGTGCTATGGCATCTTGTGTTGAGGTGGACTTGACTGACGGAGATTGCGACGAGGAGACGTTGTGGATGCTCGCGCACCACGTCATCCGCTCGCTCTCGCTCAGCCGAACGACCACCTCTTCTGCCACGGAGACCCGGCTGCTTCTGCCGAGGTCCTTTCCACTCTCTCTCATTGAACTGAAGCTTGGTGCCGACAAACGTGAATACTTTTAAATGTATAATTAGTTAAGGACCAGGGGAGGGGTCATTTATCGCTAAATTAAGGCAGATTCAGGCAGCGTGTTTTCTAAATTCAATGTGGCTTGCGCTGATTAAATAGTAGAGCATGAATGACGGTAGGTTGCAGGGTAGTTTTCTGTCTGCGAAGAAACTCGCCCTTCTTGCGTCATCTCCGCTGTCTCGATCTCGGCGGTTTCCTTCCAGCTCAGCCATTCAACGTTCTCCCCATGGTTCGTATCTCTGCTTTCTTCCATTCTCCTTCACAATGATCTATTCAAATCAAAATATTTTATAAAAAAAAGAAGAAGATTTTCTCAAAAGGTTCCATCACCAAAAATCGGATGAGGACAGAATCTTTTAGTTTAAAATACGCTCGAAAATCGTTGGTTTCCAGTTTATTGATTCAAGATTTCAGCAGTAGTCCATGTTTACTCCTCGAAACGGTCCAAAAGTGAGACCTCTTTAAACATTAGAATTTAAATAAATGATATTCTATTAAATTTGATCTTTCGTTTGCAAAATGATATCATATTTTAAAGAAGAATTATACGATTAGCCAACGAATAGTGTTTAGATCAACCTCTTCTCCTCGCTGGAGACTCTTATCATCAGCGAAGCGGCCAGCCTGAGCAACGACGATCTCGCCGTCATCTGCCGCCACCACTCCATGCTACGTCATCTTGACATCTCGAATTGCCCGGACGTCACAAACATCTCCAGCTTGCGCCTTCTCACGTCGGCTCTCTCTCCCTCTATCATTGCTCTCCCTTCGAGTTTTGGACCTTTTTAGTTATAAGGCTCCACAACTTTGCTAGGGCTAAGAGTACATACATACATACATATATGCATTTTATATGATGCATTATTATCCAGATATAATACCTAAAAAAATTTCCAATCAAGATATTACACAAAATTTAAAATTTATTGAAAATATTTATGAAAATTTAAAGATGAGAATATCTATTTTCATTTAAAATTATATTTTAAAAAATTATCTTTTTCTGCTTCAGTGATGGAAATAAGCGCGAATATATTAGGACTTTGCAGTCAAAATACGATGAATCTAATTGTCGCTTCTCGACCACACGATCCATTCGTTGTGCTTAGCATATGGCTTCCATCTTCCTCTCTTCTTTAGACATCTCGAAGTTGTTCGCATGCACGGCATTTGCCTGAACATGCAAGCAGCTGAGATTGCATCGGCTTTCCGAGCCTGGAGCCAGTTGAAAGAGATCGACATCTCCTGCACAACTGACGGGTTATTCATTCATTTTCTCTCTTTCAGCTCATATTTCTTTACCTTAATATCTTAATGAGGAAAATGTTTTCCTCCAGCGCAATTCCAGTAATGTTGAGTTAGCTAATAATATACGAAACTTCTGTGAGCCGCTCAGTTTTAACTGAAAAGAAAATTCAGACAGAACAGCGTTTTGATTCTTCTTTCGTCGAATTTGATTAGGAAAATAAATAAAACGTTTTTTAACAGCGCTGGAGTGGATCCCGGTGTTGTGCTGCTGGATGAGCTGAAAGCGAACGGCGGCCGCCCCATCTGGCCTCGTCTTCACTCCCTCGACCTCGCTGGCCTCCTCGGTGGACTGATTCCGACGCGACGCTTGCGCCGTCGCCTTCAAGCCCTCGTCGACTCCCACCAGAAGCTGCTGAAAATCTCCCTCCTTGGTATGCGGAAAGAGTGGAGGCAAAAATGTACACTCTGTTGTGTTCATTGTTCAGCTACTCCGCTGAGTCATCGGACGTTGACGGCATCCGATGGAAGGCAGCTCCAGTTGGCGAGTGCAGCCACTGCCACGAATGCCAAGACGGCACTCTCACTCTATTCCAAGACACAGCGGACTTCACTAGCCGTGCACGCACTCAATGTCAGGAGAGAGAAAGAGAGAGCAGAGAGAGAGAAGTAGAAGATAGAAAGAAGAATGGAGAGAGTGAGAGAAATGAAAGGAGGAGAGCGAGAGCGAAAGAGAAAGAAAGGGAGACAGTGAGAGAGAGAGAGAGAGAGAGAGAAATGAAGGGGAGAGAGAGAGAGAAAGGTGATACATATCGTCCATTTGAGGTTCTTCCCACACGTGGATTCGTCTCCTCACTGTCTGATGAGGACTGCCTAGAATGCATATCTCTTGTGGCGGACGCGATGCGATTTCACTCCTCGACCGAAGCTGTGCAGGAGAACGGCGCTCTTTGCCAACTCGTCATGTCAGCTCCTTTCCTCCAAGAATACATTTATGCGCAGTTACGTAATTTATATTTGGTTGAACAAAATATAAATAAAAGGATAGAATACAGCTTTTTTTATGCACTTTTTTTTAAAGTTAAAATTAATTTTTATTAAAGAAAAACTACGATGTAAAAAGGTTGTTTCTTAAGCGCCGAGCACTTTGGCTATGGAGTCGAGGCTGTCTCACGCGCTCTCCTCCCCAACATGCTCGAACGTTGCTGCGATGCTGCTGAAGCCTTTCAGGAGAATGAAAGGGCATGTCGTTTCTCTCATTCTCCTTTCTCTCTCTCTCTCTCTCTCTCTCTCTCTCTCTCTCTCTCTTTCTCCCTCCCTCTCTCGTTCTGCCGTAGTTGTTTATTTTTCCTCCCCAATAATGGTTTTTTTTGTCAAAGGCATATCGTTGTAATCTTTTCTAGACGATAACTCAATTCATTGTTGTGACTTAGGTACTTTTCTTTTAATTCTGTTGTTTATGTTTTACAGACTCCTTTTTAATGTTCAGATCGTTGAGCGTTCCTTGCGTCTGTTTGAGATGCTACGCTCGGAAGTAGGTGATTACCTGCGAGTCATGAGGATCGGCCTGAATCTCATGGTGAAGCGCGGCGGTTTCATCGGCGATGGCTTGTAAGTCCGGGGAATGGTTAAAGGAGGAGAGGCTTAGGAGAGAATCCGCGCCGGAGGCGCGGGCTTTCTTTTCTTATCTTATAAAAGGCCTTATTTATGAATCTTCAAATCACCTCTTACAGCGACGAATTCCTCGAATACCCTTTCTATGTGGAACGCAGTGAGCTGGATCCGATTGCGGCAGACGATCGCATGGTGCCCGTCGTTCTGAGTTGGCTGAGAAACGGCATTGAGCTGAATGAAGATCCATCTGATGAGGGCATGGAGTTCCTCTGCGCCTTCGCGTGTATGAGTTTGCCAATTGCTCTTTCTCTTTCAATCAAAATCTTTCAATCATAGCTACTGAATATATTACATTTGTTCACTTTTGTCGCATATCACACTCATTTTCACTTCAGGTTTTTGTCGTTTTCTCAGCGTTTTCTTTAAAATTTACCCCTCCTCGCTTTCTTTCTCTCTCTCTCTCTCTCTTTGTTCTCTTTCACGCTCTTCATTTTTTTCTTTCTATGCAGCTGGCCGCCCTGCCATCTGTAGGCAAATTGTCGAGAATGCTGGAGTCGAGCTTTCCTTCCACTTTATCCTGGACAGTGAAGGTTCCGAGAACGATCACAGTAATGTTAGTCTCACTTATTACTCCTAAGCAGTATTATCTTGTGTTCCGTTCTAACTGAGTATTTCTTTTTTGTGCATTACAATTGAAATTACACACGTGGTAAAAATTATTAACTAAAGAAGCAATTATAAACATAATAATAAAAATGCTGTGTTCCGTTCTGAGTATTACATTATTAAGCATTAAAATGGAAATATATATATATATATTTATATATATATATATATATATGCGAGCACCTTTTTTTTGTCATAAATTTCACTTTTTTTTGCCCCAAATTTTTTTCTATCCTTAAATTTACTTTTTTTTGCCCCAAAATATTTTCTGTCCCAAATTTTATTTCTTTTTGCCACAAATTTCTGTTTGCCCCAAATTTAATATTTTCCCATCATAAGAGTGCAGTTGGAAGGGGAGACGGAAGAGGATCAAGGTCCGCGTGCAGTTGGCCTTCTGCCAGTGGATCAGTACCTTAAGACAGGGAACGTGCACAGTGGACGAATTCGCTAACAAAGTGGTTCTACTGGTGGAACAATGCTACCCCTCCCAGCTGCGGAACAACCACGACGAGTTCAAAAGGACGGAGAAAAAATGAGATGTCAATATTATAAATGATGTTATATAGGAAAAAAAAACTGAAGAATAAAGCATCATCACTATGCGCTGCTTCCGCTTCACCCCAATCGGACACAAGAACGAACACGCTTCGACACCTCCCCGCACCCTTGTAGAGGCGCCGTCGTAGAGGGAGAGGATGCGGGAGAGTGACGTGGAGCCGAGGCCGTGCCACTCCAGAGCTGCACGCATGACGCTGCGCGGAAGACTGCCGAATGCGTTCGCGAGGTCGAGGAAAGAGACCGCCAGAGAGCGGCCCTCTCGCTTGGCGCCGGCAATTCCCATCTGGAGGAGAGCATTCAGACCGGCCTTTTGCGCCCCAGGGATAAATCCCTTTTGGCACTCTGACAACCGATTGTCGGCCAAGGCCCACGACATGAGAAGGCAGTTGAGAAGAGCCGCGTAGACCTTGGAGATGGTGTCGCTGAGCGTGAGAGGCCGCCAGTTGGAGATGTCGTCCCGGTCTCCCTTCTTGTGGACGAGCACTGTCCTCGAAAGCTTCCAGGGCGCTGGGATGTGGCTGAGGCGGTGCACCGCGGAAAAGACACCCGCCAGAATGCAACCGCCCACGTCGAAGTACCGAAGTCTATCGGGCCCCGGATCGCCGGAGGTGCCCCCACACCTCGCGGGGTGTGAAGGCGCCCTCCAGAGGCGCACATGAGAACTCGTCGTGGTTGTTCCGCAGCTGGGAGGGGTAGCATTGTTCCACCAGTAGAACCACTTTGTTAGCGAATTCGTCCACTGTGCACGTTCCCTGTCTTAAGGTACTGATCCACTGGCAGAAGGCCAACTGCACGCCGACCTTGATCCTCTTCCGTCTCCCCTTCCAACTGCACTCTCATGATGGGAAAATATTAAATTTGGAGCAAACAGAAATTTGTGGCAAAAAGAAGTAACATTTGGGACAGAAAATATTTTGGGGCAAAAAAAAGTAAATTTAAGGACAGAAAACAATTTGGGGCAAAAAAAAGTAAATTAGGGACACGAAAATTATTTGGGGCAAAAAAAAGTGAAATTTGGGACACAAAAAAGGTTTACCGTATATATATATATATATATATATATATATATATATATATATATATATATATATATATATATATATATATATGAATGAAACTGTTTTTCAGGTTCTTCGTCTGCTGACTGTGCTCGCAAAAGAGGAGTCGTCTGTAAGTGCTCATCTCTGCCGCCAAGACTACATCCGACCCCTATTGTAAGTTTAGAGTCGCTTGCTACTATTTTCGTCGCCTTTTTATTTATTTTTTATTCTTTACTTACTTTTTCTGTGTGGTCAGAGTTTGTATGATTCTCTTTTATTCATACGAAATTATAACAATGCATTGACCATTAGTAAATTAGTCAAAAATCAGCCACAAACACGACTGCTGTTAATGGCGCGATATTTTTGAGAAATTTTCTATTTAAAGGGAAGGACAGCCGGAGAGCAATAGTAGATCATTGAGTCTTCTCCAATGGAATTGCTAGGTTTATGCCTCGATTTCAAACCAGCCTGCCTCGATTTCAGTCGCTTGCTGGAGCGCCCTCCAAGTGAAGAAGTTTTCCGTAACGCTTCGAAGGAACTATGGATTCGAGACCAGTTCCTGGCTGGCTTCATCCTCGCCCATCTGCTCAATTCGCCTGACTGATACGACTGCCACGTCGACAAGGCCTTGGCCAGCGAGCAGCTCGCTTCTTCTCGTATTCCTCTGTCTCGATCGATGTGACTGCTCGTCATTTTTCTTAGCACAAGAAATAGCCAAAAAATATTGTTGAGGTGAGAAGCGGATCTAAGACATTTTGCAATTTTATTTAAACAAAAGTGAGCACCTTTTCTTAAAGATGCTTTCTTTTTTTTAGATTACTGTTGTTCAATTTTGGATGCAGCACGACTGCGTTATTGGGACTTAGTTAGTGGCCTTGTTGTCTTTTTATGCTCTCAGCGATCGTCAATGCTGGACGAGGTCGGTGCATGCGCCGTATTTAACCCCCTCCCCTGCTCGGCAAAGGTTATTTTGTGTTCCTGAAAATAACAAAAAAATTTTTGTAATGCCATTTCCGCCCTCCCCTCTCCGGTCTGGAGCCGTGCACTGATGAGCCTTGTTCAGCACTGGCGATCTTCATCAACTAATAGATTTCTTTTATTAATTTTTGCTTCATTTGTTTCGAAGATATTTTTCTTACGAGCGATTGCTTATCTCTTTGCGCGATTGCTTATCTCTTTGCTTGTATCTCTGACAATGAAAATGACTGTCTCCGTTGAGTCCGCCGACATTCCTCCCCGACCTCGCCCTGCTTGCGCCCGATGCCTGCCCGGGAGCGCAGTACCTGGCGCTCTGGTCCATTCGGCACCGATTTCAAAGAAAGGTATTCTTCCGTGAGTCCGAAAAGCGGTTCACAGAGGAAGGAGGACGCGAGCGGCTCGTCGTCCTTCTTGGCCAATCTCCCTCCCTGCCGGACTCAACCAAGCAGCTCGCTGACGAGATTCTTCAGGCCCTTGACCAGGGGTGGGCGGCCCGGGCCAAGCCCGCGGGCGGCCCGCGGCCCGGCCCGGCCCGCTGATGATTTTTACGGCCCGGCCCGGGCCCGGGCCTAATATAAATTAGCGGGCCTGTCCCGGGCCGGCCCGAATGGTACAAGGCCCGGCCCGGGCCCGGCCTTATCGAACGCGGGCCAGCCCGGGCCCGGCCCGCATCTGAATTTAAAATTTAAAGCCCGGCCCGGGCTTGTCTTTCACGCCTAATGAAGACGTTTCATTAGGCGTGAAGCCTTTCACGCCTAATGAAACGTCGGCATCCAAAAATAAGGCCGAATATATGATGGTTTAAACAAAACAAAATCCTGTTTTTTCGCGTTTTTGACCTGTTTTGATAGATTTGGGCAACGTCTGCAAAAATTACACGTATTTTTGATGCATTATATTTAACCCGCCCGTGTTTTTGCTCCACCTAAGCAAATTTTACGGTTGAAAACCTGGCCCGGGCCGTGCCTTGGAAATCAGGGCCCGGCCCGTCCCGGCCCGACAGGCAGCGGGCCGGCCCGGACCCGGCCCGCCAGATATTTTTGGAAGTAGGGCCCGGGCCGGGCCGGGCCTACGAATGCAGGCCCGGCCCGGGCCCGGCCTGGACGTTACCGGGCCGGCCCGGGCCCGGCCTGGAGAGTTGCCGGGCTGGCCCGGGCCGGTTTTTGCCCACCCCTGCCCTTGACATCCCACCAGTCTAAATAGAAGCTATCTCTCCCTCTCCTGTCTGGTCTCTGTCTCCAGAGCGTTTATTTCTCACAATCAGATAAAGTTATAGTTTAGCGGAAAAAATGTCGAGTTGTACAAATGCTCAAATATATTAGCTTTATTTTTTTCATTTCCAGTGGCATATAGCAAATTTTAAGGACCACCATAAAAGTCTGATAAAGAGAACAGAGACTACAGAGAATCGTTTCGATGAGGAGGGAAACAAATGAGATAAAAGACATCGAACGAGAGAGGGAGAGAGAGAGAGAGAGAGAGAGAGAGAGAGCGAGAGAGGAGAGAAGAGAGCTCTCTCTCTAGTGAAGAGAAAGAGTGAGAAAGAAGAGAGAGAGAGAAAGGAAGAAAAGAGAGAGAGAAAACGGAGAGAGAGAGAAAACGGAGAGAGAGAGAGAGCGAGACAGAAAAGGACTATCATAATCTAACTGTCGAACAGAAAATTAAACCTTCAGCAAGAATAAATAAGAAACAAAGTGAATTGAATATGGTTTTATAAGGCTATTTCTAATTATATAATTAAATCGGAAAGCCTTAGAGTCGCTATAATAATACAAAAAGTTCCAAACGGCATCGGTCATAACGGCTATAAGAGTTTTCTTATTTTACCAGAGAGAAAAAAACAATTAAATGACGCTTTTAAAACTCGCTTAAAACATTCTCTGGGTGATATCATCACAGAAGAAATGGCCGTGAAATACGGCACAGAGAACGGAAATCTTGATAAAATCTCTTGCAAATTGCTTAAATATCTCGACAATTTCAAAAATGGCGCCAATTTCAAATCTTCTCATTTGTCGCTTTTCATGAAGGCCGCTCGCATTGCTTTTACTGCATTGGCAATTCCGATCGTCTCATTCGGAGCAGCCGCCTCAGATTCCACCGTCTCGTATCTCAAATAATATTTTTCTCTAATTTTTTTTCTAGTTGAGGACCCCTTATAGATAAAGCCGATTCTCAAATTACATAAATAACAAAGAAATAAAGCTTCTCTTGAAATACACAATTTTATAGAAAACAAAGGAAAGAAATCGGCTAAAAGATCAAAAGTTTTCGGAAACTTATCATTAAATTATTTTTTTCTTCAATTATGTTAAAATCATATTTTTTAAATAAAAAAGACGAACCGCTCGAGAATACGGTCAATGGCCGCCGCGCCGGCCGAACCAAGCTCCCGCTTCCTTTCCGGGCTCGCCTTTCCGCCCAACAGCTGGTTGCAGCACTGAAAAATGGAGATATCCCGGTTACCGAAAAAAAAAACAAAAAAACATTGAAAAGTAATAATCAAGTACGTTTGAATGTTATATTTCTAAAAAAAAAGAAGTATTACCTTACAATTTAGTTTATAAAAATAAAGATCAAATAATCAAAAGCATCTGGAAATGTTATATTTCTAAGAAATGAACTACTATTTTTATATCTAATTTTAACTTACCAAGACAATGCCGAACAACGCCCGCAGATCGTCTGGGTGATAGCGAAGTGCCTAAAATGGATGAATTAAATACAATGGTTAGCCACTGATCTGAAACAGAATTAAATATAACATTATTTCTTTGCGATGAATTGTAATTGAAGGCAATTTTTTTAAAGTTAAGTAGGGGCAGAATCATTTCGCTATAAATTTCATAATAATAAAAAAGAAAGAATACCAACAACAATCATAATTTGTTTTCTTCTTATTCAAAAGGAGGGTTAAAAAAATGTACCTCCTTGTAGTAGCTCATGGCCAGTTCGACATTCTCAACATTGCCCATCGAATAACGAACGTCGCCAACACGGCGAAGGTAGATCGAATTCATTGGCTAAATTCATACTACTTTATTTTGTTCTTCTTTTATGTGAATACCAACATTGTGTAAACTCAGGAAACTATGAAAGATTATATTCTTTAATGATAACCGAAGGGAATATGAATACACTTTGGCAATATTCGCAGTTTGAATTTCAGCTTGGCGGGAAATTAAAGAATGTTTACCGAGTGGAGGAGAAGCTCCTCGACACAGTGAGCAGCGCGTGTATAGTCGGCCTCGGCCAGGTAGAGCTCACTCTGCTGCATCCATGCTTCCGAGTCGTTGATGAAGAGCTGCAAGTGGAGAGAGAGGATAGAGGGAGGGAGAGAAAGAAAGAAAGAGAGAGAGAGAGAGCGAGTGAAAGTGAGAGGGAGGTAGAGAAAGGGAGTAGGAAGAGAAAGAGAGAATAGAAAGAGAAAGAGAGGGGGAGAGAAAGAGAGATCGAGAGACAGCGAGGGGAGAGAGAGCGATAGCGAGAGAATGTGACGGAGACAGTAGAGCCAGCAGTAAGAACCATGAGAAGAGAGAGACGAATAGAAATACCATTGAATATCCAGAGAATAACTGAAGCTGACGTGTGAAATATATTTTATCACAGATAAAACTCAATTGTAGAATTACTTTTAATTTCAATTTTTGTTAAATCCTTCGCTCAGGCTGCTGCTACAAAATACAGCCTGAACGAAGGCAAGTCTTCATGAAAACATCCATCGCTGTACAAAACTAATTCCCCTACCTCCACGTACAAATTCCCATACCTCCAGGTACTCGTTGAGTGCCTTGATCGCGTCCAGTCGCTTTCCTTGCCCGATCAGCATGGCAACACGTCTCTTGCGGTAAGCCTGAGAGTTCCTATCTTCATTTTCAAACTTTATTTTATTTTTTTACATTTTTCTACTTTCTTTTATTGATTAAAAAAACTAAAACCAACCGTATTCGTTGGATCGTTCTCGATAAGTTGTTCGTAGATCTGATTCGCAGTGTCGTATCTGATTGTGAAAACATTTCATTGATTCATCAAAGAATAGGAAAAACATATTTCTTAAACCTTAAAAACCCTATGCTAAAGCCGAATAAATACTAAATAGTAAATAATATACTAAATAAAAATAAAAGAATAATAACTAGTAAACAATTAGTTAGTTGTAACATCTCTCCTCCTCCTCTTACCTGCCAATCGCCTCTTTATCACGTGTGTTACATAACCATGTTCCACCGTATAAAATGATTGACTGATTGCTATTCTAAAACCGAATAAATACTAAATAATAAATAATATACTAAATACTAAATAATAGAATAATACCTACTAAACAATTAGTTGTAACATCTTCTCCTCCTCCTCTTACCTGCCAATCGCCTCGTATCTCATGGCCTGGAGACGGAGGACGCGAGAGCTGCGCGGAAAGCGACAATCCAACTCGCGGATGCACTCCAGGGCCAACTCGGGCCGGCCGCAGTCAAGGGCAGCGATGCACACCTGGAGAGGGGAGAGCAGAGTAGAGAGAACATGAAGTGAGAGTGAGACACGAAGTGGACGAGAGAGAGAGAGAGAGAGAGAGAGAGAGAGAAAGGGGGAGAAGAGAAGAGAGAGAAGCAGAGCTGAAATAGTGCCTGCCTCTGGACTTGGGCCGGGCGGTTACAATGTGAAAAATTTCCAACCCTGGGGGTTATAAAGTGAAAAACGGAGTTCCCGGGGGGTTACAAGGTGTTCCGGGCCAACGGCACGGGGGCTTACAACCCAGTTATGGGTTGTAAGCCCCCGTGCCGACGGGAGACCAATTCGAGAGTCTATTTAAATGCCATCAAAAACAAGGTAAACAATAGAAGAGAAAGAGACTGGATATTTCCATCTCCTGTCATTTCCCTAATCTATTCGCTTGAAGCTTATGCAGCTTGAAAGAATGAGCGTGAACCTGCTCGTAGACGGAGCAGAGTTCCTGGTTGAGTGATCCCGGTGCCCGACTCAGCACGTGCTCCCACAACTCGACCACTTCCTCCGAGCGGCGGCAGTGCTCTTCGCGCCACTCGCGCAGCGCGTCCCGGCCAACTTAATATCTTTCAATTATTATCATTATTTAAAACTCAGAAATATCTATATCTAGTGTAAAAGATTGAGAAAACACCAGAGCCTGCTAAAATTCTGTCCAAAATACAACAATCCAAGTCAATATCCAAAAACATGAAATTCGCCGAACACTCATCAAATCCTTATAGCGTAACTTCATCAAGAAAACTCATCAATGCCTTAAAGCGTCTTTATCAAGAAAACATTAGAAGACCTTCTAATTTCTTCCAGCGGTTCAACAATAAAAAGTAAATATCTAACCTTCAAAGGACACCGTAGTCCAATCGCGACGATCGGTCACCATTGCGGGATCGTCTTAATACTGTATTACGAATAAGGACCACAGTTCGACTTCACTTTTCCTTCTTATGCTTCGCAAGAATCTTCCACCAATTCAGATATAAATCAGTTGGTTGTGGACCACTGCACACTGACAAAAATAATACCATCACACATCAATGTATAAACATACTTTTATCAGTACATAGTACTCATGTCTCGAAGTACAGTAGTCTAAAGCCGGGCTCAGTGGGGGGCAGGCAGGGAGGAAGAAGGGTAGTTCGACTCGAATCACACAAACTATATTATGCACATTAAATCTATTTTGCACACTTTTGTTTGCTGGCTTAAAGCACAAATCTATTTTCGCACCGATTCTCGTTAAAACTGTTGCATTATGCGTACAAGTAAGTCCATTATGCTCTCATGGGGGATAAAGCAAGATTGTGTGCTACTCATAATGTTGACGTTCCACTGGTAGCTCAAGCTCTAGAGGGCTACAGCATAATTATGCCGCGTAAACATAAACGATCTCATGAAAAAAGAGAACTATAAACAACTCGAGAAGAGTGAGGTTAGGCAATTAAGTGGATGTGAATTCAGCGAGGATGCACAGAGGAAATCAACAATCTCTAATAAACAATCTCCAAACAATCTGGGGAAGGCGAGGGAGAATGGCGCTTAATACAAGCATCCACAGGCCAATCACTCTGAAGGGAACGCATTTCTTGTTCTGGACAAATTGTTCTGAACAATGCTTGGGTAGGCTTCTTCATATAAATTGGGTCGGGCGGTGTGGAACAAAACACTACTATTGGTTTAGGAGGTGAGTTTTATTGGGCGAGGGGGACGTGGCACTACGGTAATGGATTACGGTAGGGAAGGTACTCTAGAGAAGCCGCATTCTTAGTCCATGGAAGGATAGCGCCACTCAGTGACCGGAACACTCGTCTCCTTCACTATCTGAGGAGACAGCCACTTGATTCCGTAATGCGGCCCGCCAGCCTTGTCGTTGGTTCCTGAGAAGACAGGAATAGTTACAGTATCCTTCCAAACAAATCTGATTACAGGATTTCACATGTTGTATCACTGTTTATACATTCCTGTAATTACACAAATTATTAATACATTCCTGTAATAATTAATGTAATATATTCCCAGCTGGCAAAAAAAAGATTATACGAGGCTCGCTGGTATCATAACAATGGGTGTCAAATGGCAACTACCGTACCCGACATGCGCGCTCCGCCGAACGGCTGTTGACCCACGATGGAGCCGGTCGACTTGTCATTCAGGTACAGGTTGCCGACCGCGTCGCGTAGCACGTCGCGGGCCTGCAAAAAGATTTATCTTGTTTCTAAAGAAAAAAATTATATCAAATTTCATGTAAATGCTATGGTAGCCAACCATGACCACATCTACCAGTAAAATAAAAAAAATTAGCATCAACAGCTTGGCTTATGAGACTCTGAAAAAATTCTTGTCAAATTACTATTCGGACAATTCTCGGACAAATCTGTCATTCTCAAATTCGCAATGTCTCAACACTCGTCAATGTCCATCATTTTCAATAACTCGCCGTGTCATACTGTATGAGCATTGTTCCACAAATCACAACCTTGTCAATGAACTTCTTGTCTTGCGCGAAGACAGCGCCGGTGAGTCCGAAGGGCGTGGCGTCCTTGATCTTGGCCAGGACGGAGTCTGCCTCTGCGTCCGGGTAGACGAAGGCGGTCACCACCGGGCCGAACATCTCCTGAGCAATTAGACATCATCATTATAACCACCATAACTAATTGTTTTTATTTGAATTCCCGCCAATACAGAAGCTAATCGATCACGAGCGAAAAAAGTAACCTCTGTGATGAGCTTCGAGCTAAAGTTGGTGGTCGAGATGAGGGTTGGCTCGATAAAGTAGCCACGGCTGTCATCGCAGCCGCCTCCCAAGACAATCTCAAGAAATCATATTAAAGATTAACATCCCACAAAATATGTCATTGATTTCAAATGAACGGTATATCTGTTTCAGTGTACGGTAGTTATTAACAAGGATGAACCTTGGCCCCGTCAGCACCACTCTTCGCAAAGTCGACGTAGGACTTAATCCGCTTGAAGGCGGTTCCGTCGATGACGGCGGAGAGGAAAGAAGAGCCATCTCGAACCTACAATTACATTTTATTTGCAAAAAAAAATCCTTTTTTTCACTGGACACTACTTAACTACAGGTATCCCGCGAACCTTAAAAAATCTGCGCTTTTATTGGCTACTAAATATTGAAGTCATTAAAAAATTGCCCAAAAAGACAGTAATCACCAATTTCAGAATAAATTATTCTGTTTTTTTTACACTGACATCACCCAGCTTGATCTGCTTGTGGATGGCGGCCAGCTTCTTCGTAAAGTCTGGCCAAAGACTTTCCGGCACGAAGATTCGAGAGCATGCCGAGCACTTCTGTCCCGAGTACTCCCATGCGGAACGGGCAGTGCCTGAATATCAGGGATACTGTGAATACTGCACTGGAATGGAAGGTAATCAGCCTTTGCCATATAATCTTTTTTTCTCTGCTTTGAATATCAATCATACTGAAGAAGCTGCAATTGTAAGAGATATTCAAGTTATTAAATGTCATGCTTATTTTCTCCCTTGAATATCAGGGATACATACTGTAGATATTATACTTGAATGTTTCGATACTGAACCTTTCCACATAATCTTTTTCTATCTGCTTCTAAAATCCAGATTAAATTGCCAACCAGCAGCAACGCTGTCCACGTGCGCACTCGGATGAACAAAGTGGAAGTTCTTGCCTCCGCACTCTGAAAAGGGAAAAAGAATACGTTGGCACTTCCATTACCCCCCCCCCCCAAACAAACAAACAAAGGAACTTCATATATCTTTTCTATTACAACCGTTGTCAAGTATTATTAACCATAATTACTTAATAAAAAAATCGACTAAAAATGACCTCCGATTAGCTTGGGGAAAGTGGTAAACTTGTCTAGATTGTCTGCCACGTTGCGCCAGATCGTCTTGAATGTTGGCACCTAAAAAACAGGGTTAGGATATATCTGGGAAAATACTTTCAACTCGGGGATTAACGGCTTTCATTAGACCAGTAGGAAATGTTAATGACACATATCTCAAATTCCATGCCGCCGGTCCTCCCAGATAATTGGCGAAAATAAAGATCCAGATTGGCCTATATCCAAAATGGTTTCCTATCTTTTCCCTTTTTTGCGTCCTTTCAGCAATCTCTTTTCAAGAGTGATTACATTCCTAGAACAGCAGTGGCAACATAAATGCTCGTTCGGAATAGCATTTCTGATGTGCTGGACGATGAACTACACTTTGCAATCTCCTAACCGATCCGGTGAAGTTGACAGCGGCCAGATGCTTGTTCTTCGTGATGGCATTGCCAAACACGGGCCCATCCGATGGAAGGAACGAGATGACTCCGTGAGGCATGCCTGAAGTGAAGAAACACTCGTATAGTTAGTAGGATGAAGCTGCATCTCTAGTTATTTATCTTCTCTCTCTAATCTCTCAGATTATCCCTTAGTTTTTTGTCATTCTCTCTCGATTATTGCAAGAAGTAAATAGTTAGTATAATTTTTTTCGAAGAATGCTCCCCCGTTTTTTTTAGATCAAGTTTTCGAGGCTTCTTTAACTTCCATTTCCCTACAAAACAATTCATGAGATCAAAATCCCACCGGCTTCTTCGAGGATCTCATAGACGATGTAGTTGGAGTAAACGGCAGTGTCCGAGGGCTTCCACAGAACGACGTTGCCCTGAAGAAAGAACATCGCCTTTTTAATGTACTTGAACTCTCATCTTTTATAGTGCCACCGTAACCCACCATGAGCGCCGGTGCGGAGGCGAGGTTTCCACCAATGGCCGTGAAATTGAATGGTGCGATCGCGGCGACGAATCCCTGAAAAATGGGTTACTGTAGAACAACATGGTCTTCGATGAGGTCCCAGGTGGATTTCCGTTGCAAGACCATTCCGCGGACCTCCATTCCACGGAGGAGCAGGCTGTTCGTGCTGATCTTGGTGCTGATTGGCTGGTACTTTTCGAGCTCGAGTGCAAACTTGGAGTTGAAGCGGAAGAAATCAACGAGCTCGCATGCTGCGTCAATCTCGGCCTGAGAATATTTTCTATTTCTTCTTTTCTTTTTAACTATTTTTTCCTTATTCTATTTATTCCTGCTAAAACCAGTACATTCTCTTCTTTATTCTTTCCATTTTTCCTGTTTTTACTCCTGCTAAATCCAGTATACTCTCTGCTTTTCCTTCTATTTTCTCCTGTATTTACCCCTGCTAAAAACAGTAAACTTTACAAGTCCCACCTGGATGATGGTCTTGCCCTGGCCGAGCATGGTGGACGCGTTGAGTTGCATGCGATATTTGCCGGCCGCGAGATCTGCAGCGTGGAGGAGGATGTCGGCACGCTTTCTGGAATGGATTTGGTAATTAATTGGCAACCAATCTCAATCATTCTACTACAAGTTAGATGACTACGAGAGGTGCACCACCAACTTCAACGGAGTTCGTTCCCACTTCTCACGGGCAGCCATTCCAACTACGATGGCTTCGTTGATTTGCTCCGTCGTCGCGTACGTGTACTTGGCCAAGACGCTCGCATGCTCGGATGGCTGAGATAGATGAATTACTCGTGGGCTCTGCCATACTCAACTAGTTTTCTAGCTTCTTTCTTTTGGAGCAACGGGAGTTTTTTTTACGTCAAAAACATAGACCTCAACTTTTAATGAGAAGTCGAATCAAGTTTAATATTGTTTCTTGGCCTGAAAACCCCGCCCTATTATGTTTTCCGTAAGCAAATTAAGATCCTACTTTGTCATTCCAACTCGCCGTCATGTTTCCTCGCACTTTCCCAACGCAACAAACCGGTTTGGGCCAAGGCACACGGACCAAAAGTAATCGTTCAGAGCGCTCAAAAAACCAATACGAACATCACGTGGCTGCCTTCCCTCGAAAGGGAAATAAATCACACAATTCAACAAGTCGATCCACATTTCTATTCGCGACGCAAACATCGCAACTCTGTTTGCAACGAAATAAGAAAGGATATGTATAGCACTTGGCAACGTCAACCATGAGATCTTTCAGCAGATGAAAAAAGGCAGCTCATAAACAAAAGAGCGTTGCTGCTTCCGCTGTTTAAGGAGACGTCAGCAGTTGGACTTTACACTGCGAATCTTCTTCACACCCGTATAAGATCTAAGGAAATTGAAGGGAACACGCTGCGGCTGCGTAATCATTGGGAAACAGTAGTTGGATGGGCAAAATCATCAGTGATTTTTGTGGCAAGGTGAATGCGGCAACTAACATAGACTTGCTTCTTCTCGAGCGCGTTGGTGATCTTCTTGTTGCCGATACGGAGAGGAACCTAGAAAGAAAGGCAATTATAAGTGGCATAATACGTGAGAAGTACTAAAATGGACCAAGAGTCAAGACAAAATGGACCATGAGTCAGGACAACATGGACTAAAAGTCAAGCAAGACCTCAGCAGTGCTGGCGGCCATTCTGGCGAGCTCAGCATCCAGTGCCGTCCGCTCGGCCGAGCCTTTCTTATAGTCGAGGATGGGCTCGTTGATGCCCGCGTCGCTGCGCATGAACTGCTCGGACGAGAGGCCAGCGCCACTGGAAAAATGAAAGTAACTCCTTGAAGGAAGTAAGGAGCAGTCAGGTGAGAAATAAATCAAAACCCCAAAAAAAAACCTTTTTTTTTTTGTCCTTCTACGGAAAAAAAAACCTTGCTCCTTTCGTACGTTGACTTGTTTAAAACTACTGTATTATATCACGTAATATGTCCTAAATTTTGAAATGACCAACGAATTCAAGTTGGACGCAAAACAAAAATACCTGAAATGGCGACGTGGAGCTACTGCTCGCGCCGCCTGCAGAAGTCGTCCACCGACCATGGCTGGAAGGAGAGAGAAGAATGAGAAGAGAAGTGGAAAAGAAAAGGCAAACAATAAGTATTAATCGTAAGAAACATCGAGAACTATGCATATTTCATTTAAAACTCTTTGGTCACATTTTCACGCAAGGATTAACATTTATAGTGCGAATGGTAGTGGTAAGCTAATTCGATATTTTCACTATGCATATACTCATACATGTTCACGCGCATATTCAATAGTGCAATAAAAGGCCAGTTGTGAAACAAGTTGGGGTTTATTGTTTCGTTTTAATTTAGGAAGTGGAAAGGAAGTCTTGAATGACCTTGATCTTTCGGCTTTGTTCAGAAAATATTTGCAAGTGTCAAGTTACCACGTGTTGCTCTTTTATATGTACACAGCCTATCTCTCTCTCTCATGCTCTCTCTCTCTCCCTCTCTCTATCGCTCTCTCTCTCTCTCCCGCTATCTCTTAACAGATCAGTGGTTGCCATAAATCATCTCCTCTCGTTTCCCCTCCGCAACTCTGCAACATTCTTTTATGTTTTTTTCCTTCCTTCTAAAGGGGAATGAGAGCTTTGTTTCTGGTTCTTCTTCTAAAAATTTCTCCATTTTTACAGCAGTCACATGCACAATCGGATTCAGCGAATAAAAATTCATTTTTATTTCAGCAATAAAATCTATTTTTAACCCCGAATTATGAGAGCAGCATGATCCGATTTATGGCAACCAAATAACATGCGAAATGACCTCCAAAATGGAAGTGACATACATACATATTGTAAGAGTGTTCCAGCCACTCGAAAAATGCAACGAAACAGTTGAGCTCATGGTCAGAGAATCTCAGAGAAGCAGACAGGCAACGGCCTTCCCCTCAAGGGGAGGCCCTTTCATCCTCTGCTGTATATTATCACTCACACACTATTTTGTCTCTTTAACCTTCTCGCAGCTGACACGTTCATGTCTGCACTTACTGAAATTTCCTCTCTTTCCGTCTTAATAATTTTCTCGCTCTTTCTCAATCTCTCTCTCTCCCAATCGCGCGCCTTCTCAGTCTCTATCGTTATCTCTCTTTGGATTTCATTTCTCAAAATAGCTACCTACCTTTTAGACGCACTCGTCTCTCTCTCACTCTCCCTCTCTATCTCTCTTTCTTTCTCGCTCTCTCTCCTACCCATCTCTCTGCCATCGTTCTGTCGCTATCTCTATTTCTCTCTCTCTCACTCATCTGTCTCTCCTTCCCACTTTACTCTCCCTTTCTCTCTCCCTTTCTCTCTCTCTCTCTCTCTCTCTCTCTCTCTCTCTCTCTCGTTCGCTCTCTTTCTCTCTCTCTCTTTCTCTTTCTCTCTCTCTCATACTCTTGTTTCTAGCCTGGCCTTGTCTCGCACTTGAACGACATCAAGTGCATGATGTCTATATGAAGTGATCACACCTACGAACATGAATATATGAGCAGCTACGGGAGGACATTACGGACTAAGAAAGGGTGAGAGAGATTAAAGTGAGAGAGAGAGATGGAGAAAGAGTGAGAGAAAAAGAGTGGTTTAAAAGAGTGAGAGAGAGAGAGAGAGAGTAAGAGAGAGACCGACAGTGAGAGCTACATAGAGAGAGAGAGAAACAGATCTGGGAAAAGCTATGGAGACCAAGCCGCGATAGCCAGAACAGTCGCGAGCTTACGGCGCTATCCGTTATCCATAGCGTTTGGTTGGAAATAGTAAAACTTGAGTTATTGTTTATTATTGATTCAGAATTCCAGATGGCCATAGCAGGACGTTTGTTAATGAGGGTTAGCTTCCTCTTTTTCATTATTATTTTAAGCAGCACGTACTAAGATGAATTTTTACATTTGTCTTAGCTTGAATCTGAGTGATCCAATGCAATCCGTCCTTTGAATCCATCCATCATTGGCCATATCAGTTAATAAACAGTGTACGGTTTGAACACTTTGAACGTACAGAATGTCGTTTGAAACTACAGAATCTTCTCGCCTTTCTCCATCTCTCCGTCGTTGCCTTGGCGGCCAAGTATCCGAATGAGATCCAGGATTCGCCGTTGGTCCTCTGCGAGCAGAATCACATCGTTATCAAGGCAAGCTTCTTCCATTTTTCTTTTTCTCTGTCTTTTTACTTTCTATGCCATCTTCAAAATTGATGTCATCTTTTGCTCTTGATCTCTACAGTATTAGATGTATATTTTTAATTGCTAGCAACGAATCTTTTTCAAATCACAAAATTGCAGATCAAGACAACTTCCTCAGAGCCTTCGCTGTTGTACGCGGAGGACTTTGCAGAGGATGCGGGATGTGCTTCTCGCAATAAGAATTCGCTCAAGCTCCAGCACGGCAAATGCGGAATGAGCACAGAGAGAACGGTTCGTTTTCCTCTTCTAAAAATAATATTTTTTTCTTTCTCTATTTAATCTACTATTTACGCGTTCTTTTAATTCCACTCCTTCTGCATTTGCTGCATCCCAAGGTTTCTCGATCTCGTTGCTTTTTTTTTACGGATATATGTATTTTCGTATTCGAACAGATAATTACATTAGAGATATACATAGATAAATAAGTGTAATCTGTAAATTACAAATGCATAGATTTCTCTGGAAGCTGCAAAGTGCGTTCTATCTTTAGCCTTTCCTAATGCCCTGAAGTGCACTCCATTTCGAATCACTTTTTCCCACGCATTAGTCCATCTCTAACCAAGAGAGTCCCGCCACTTCAGCAGAGCATTGGTCTGCTTTGCTTTCTTTTTTTCTAGCGCCCGCTCCCTTTCACTTTCTTTCTCTCTCTCTCTTTTTCTTTTCTCCTTCTCCATCTCACTCTCATTTTCAATTTCCATTCGAATTTCTCTTTTCTTCCTCTTTTTCGCTTTCTTTCTTCTCAGCCACTTCATAGTTCGAGATGCTTACACATTTCAATAAAAGACAAAGACAACGTTCAATGGCAACGTATGAATCTTTTCATCTGAACAAGGGCTTTGTATGCACAAATATATCTAATAATGTTTTACAATTCTAAAATCCCTAAAAATATAACGTTAATTCTCTAGTCAATACTCTCATAGACTCCTCTCACCATCAGACCGATCCAGTGGGCGCGGTGCAACGCGTCTGCGTCTCTGTGCAGATGCACCCTCTCTTCGTGACTGAGGCCGATCGCTCCTACTGTGTCCAGTGTGTCTACGTCGAGCAGCACGTCCTCACCGATCTCGACCAGAGTATCGCTGTCAGGTATTCTTTTGGTTTATCTAATCTTTTTTTTCTCCTCTTTTTTCCTCTTACTTCCACTTACACGGAATCTATTTATAGTGTACATACACACTACCGGGACATATCGATTCATCGATTGATTTTCGCGCTATATCAAATAGAATACATAAATCCTTAAGCGACGCCACGGCCACCGAACTGGAGCCAATCTTCGACTTTGACTCTGTGCCCAAGTGCTCCTACTCAATTCGGTGGGCGTTTCTATTTTCAATGTTGACATTTAAACCTAATTTGGCGCGATATTATTTTTAATCAGCCAACCAACCAGTCAATATTTCTCTGATCTCTCAGCAAGGGCTCTCCGACCGGCCCAGCCGTCCACTACGCCGCGGTCGGCGATGCCGTCTTCCATGTCTGGAAGTGTGAAGGAGGTCAGGCAGGAGAAGAAGACAAAGGGATTTACATCAATAGTCTTTTCCTTTGTCGCTCTCGCTCTTCTCCTTGTTCTCTTTCTCTCTTTCTCTATCTGTCTCTCTTTCATAATATATCTCTCTCTCCATCGCTGTACCTCTCTCTCTCTCTCCATTTCGATCGCTCTCTCTCTCCCTCGCTGCATCTTTCTATCTCTCGCTATCTCTCTACCGGCACCCTTCATCTTTACAGGAGGCGCCGGAATGCTCGTTCAGAATTGCTACGTCGAAGATGGCCAGAGCAATCGCATTCTCATCATTGATCAGAACGGGTTGGCAGAGGAAGTTGTTATTCATCAAAAACTTATATCATACGATTAAAGTCTATCTAAAAATATTGTAAAAAAAATTTATCGATCTTAGAAAAAAATCTTTTAAATACTGTTTTTTTTCCTTCCAGTTGCGGTGTCGATCACTACGTCATGGACACGCCCGAGTATAGCGAGGACCTCACGTCGGCCTTCCAGGTAGAAAACCCCCTTCTATATGAAGTACCGTAATCTACTTTTTCCCTTCAGGAGACGCACGTCTTCAAGTTTGCGCAGAGGACGATCGCTCGCTTCGCATGCCAGATTCGCATCTGCATCCAAGGCGAGGACTGCCACACATTCTCGGTATGGCCACCATGATTTCACCATATTTCTTTCCCGTTATATATTTCTTGGCTACTCATTTGTCCTTCTCGAGTCCTCTAACGTTACTTTCTTCCCTCTTTCTCCGAAATTTATACGTCATCCTTGTATGCATATACCTCTTGCTCTTATCCTCTCTCTTTCCCTTTCTATCTCGCCCTCTCTTTCTCTTTCTCTCTCCCCTACATCTCTCTGTTCTCTCGCTCCCTCTCTCCCTCTTTCACTTTCTCTCCATCCATCTCTCTCTCTCTCTCTTTCTCTCTTTCTCTCTCTCTCAGCCTCCTCGCTCGTGTCCTTCTCGCGAATCCCGTATCGCGGAGACGCGTGACCTGTCGATGGCCACGTCGATCCTTCCTCTGAAGCCGGTCTCCCTGCAGACGTCGAGTGAGGAGGAGTCCGATCTTCCTCTCGTCGCCCGCCAGCAAAACGGCACTATCGGAACCGTCTTCTTCGGGTTAGAATCACAAACTCTTTTTTATTTCATCTCTTGTTCAAATCTACTGAAAGTAATCGACAGAATAGTGCTGATCTATATGTACATATGTACATATATAGATTGGTCTCTTGGATCTCGCTCTTCTTCTTTCGATTTTTCTCACCATCAGCCTTCCTTTCTTTCTCTCTCTCTCTCTCTCTCTCTCTCTCTCTCTCTCTCTCTCTACTCCAGTGCCGGCAGCCGTCTCCGTCGTGATTCCCTCTCTCTCCCCCTTCCCCCTCCACTTCTTCGCCGCTCTCGTGGCCGGCCCGAATTCGACGTCGTCGGCGAGCTTCGCGTGCTCGACAGTGCGGAGGACGTCCAGTACTTTGGTCAGTGCCCAGCTGGCATGATAAACTATTAGGGAACACAAGAGGAAAAGGGAACGTGAAGAGAAAAACAATTTACTTTACCTGAAAAATTTTCAAGATGTAGTATGTATGCATGAATTCCTCATGAATTGCAAGAACCCTGTCATTATCTTTTCCCCCTCTCCCTTTCCAATTTTGTCTCCCTTTCGTTTCTATTTTTCTCTGACCTTCTCTATTTCTCTCACCTTCTCTCTTTCTCTTTCTCTCTCTCTCTCTATCCTCTCCCTTGCAGAGCGGCAACTTGCCTCGGCGGGCGAGCAGTCGGCATGTCTGTCGTCGCTGAGCTACTCTATCCTCGTCTCCTCAGTCGCTGTGCTCTCTCTGCTCTTCCTCACTCTCATTCTGCTGCTTCTTCAACGAATCACGCCTTCCCGCCGCCATAGACACGCCGCTGCCGAGTTTCCGCATTAAAATATCGCGGACATTAATGTAGCCCGAACCTCAAACTTAATATATTTTAATTAATTTTTCTGACCATTATAGTACCGTCTCCCTAAATCACATACTTTCTCGTCCTTGTTTCAGGCAAAAAGCCTCGAATTCACGGTTGAGTTTCATGTCTCTTAAACAAAAATTTATTTATTGCTCATCTCTTTCATCTTGCGTCAGTGGCGCATGTTTTAAAAGTACTTTATTTTAGTTGTTATTGTACAGTATGAAAGCATCATGATCCATCGCCAAATTGCACCCGCAGCAGGTGGAAGTCCAATTCAATTCAGCCTACGCAGAGTTGCCAGAGGCAGCAAGTGTGGCATAACTGCAAGAATAGCCTTGAACTGCATCAAGTAGATAAAGGCCATTCGGGAACAAGCACGCAAACGAATTTCATCAGCGCGAGATATGGAAAAAACGGCAACCGCAAACCCAGTAATTATGACCCGATAGCGAATAAATTACTTTAAAATTCACGTTCTCAGATGATGCGAATCAAAACTCAACAAATATTACTGCACTCATGACTTCCTTGTATTGAGATAACAAAAAGAGCCATAAACGAGACTAACATCTGTACATACATATATTCCTTCTTTGCAAATCGCCTTACTCGAACGCAGTTAAGACTACCAGAACATATTTTATATTTTTTTTATACGAATCTAGATGCTGAATAAATTGCATTTATCTCATTAATTTTAATTCTTATAAATGCGTATCTACGATATATGTATATGTAAAAGAATCCGATTGGTTATTCAGTCTTCTAAAAAAAATTGACGTCAATTTAGAGTAACGTTATCCCGCATTGCAAATGAGTTCATCTTTGACATGTGTATGCAAAAGAAAAAAAAAGAAAAATTCACTCACTAACAAAATATCCACACAGAGGACAAGATAAGCCTTGCTTCGCCGCTGGAAAATTGATTCAATGCTTCGCTAATTAAGGAAGGTACATTTTATTAGCAAGAAAATGCACATGTGACTTTATTCACTGTACAAGGTTAGTATGTACCAATGGGTGCAACTATTCGGAGCACTTATGGTTAGTATTCCAACTGTAACCCGTGACGGCTTGGTGCTGTTCTTCAAAAGACTTTTTCTCTACATTTCCATTTTTTGCATCTTCTTAATCCAGTATTTCTTTTTTTTATCTTTCAAGCTCTTCTTTTATCCGGTTTGTCAGACAGTTTCAGACATCAATAGACGTCTCCAGAGAAGTCTTTTTTGAAAAGTTGGTGATCTACGTTGAAAAATGTAGTTAATATGCAATTTTTCATTCATGCCAGAAAAGAATACGAGGAATTCTAAGATCGCCTTTTGGTTCAACTAGATTAAGAGAGGGCAATAACCGAAAAATTGTGTGAGAATAAAACTTCCAGCGACCATTTCACGAAGTGGTTTTGTGCGATCTGCGAAATACTATGCGAAAACGAGAGTTCTTACTGCAGGGTGAACGCGGAAATTCGAATCTGCATTAATTATCTTAAATCATCAAGCATGAGACAATACATATTGAAGATCGCTAACATGGCATCTGTAGCATTCCATTCAAGTTTTGATAATGCTACTGTTATGTAGATGCCGCAGAAATACTCATCTTATTTACAGATGACGCCTCGCAATACGCCGTTTCGTCGTTTTGGTGAGCTAGATTATATATATATATATATAGATATATATGAGGTTAAACCTCGTGTTAGCCTGCTTAGCCTCATATCAGTGAACTGAAATCTAGGGTTAAAAAAAATGGGCACTTTACCACGGCGGCAAGAGTTGAGCTGGACGGGATATGAACTCGGAATACATTATGTTCCAATTTCATGACCTGTCCAGTTCAACTCCTGAAAATGTGCATTTATTCTGGCTTGTCGCGTGGGAAACGTGTGCAAAAGTTTCACATCTTTTTCTTAAAAATCTTTGCTCTTTTGCGGAACTTTATATGCAGGCAACTTGTATGTATATAAGCAGATTTACCGGGTATTTTATTTTTCTATGCCTGACTGTTCAACTTCCTTTTTCTGCATCAGAGAAACGTTTTCAAGCGGCACAATCCAATGAGCTGGATAAGATTCTTATCGAAATATCTCATTTTAAGAGCACTCAAGAAGTGACACTGACCTCATTTGGATTTTGTAAAGAGATTTGAATCTGTCATGTCTCAGATGCCTCCAAAAATCAACTTATTTTTTTCCAAAAACTCTTGCTAAAAGTTAATTTTTTTTAGATTATATAAATGAATACTTTATTTCTTCAAAATACATATGTATATACGTTTTTAGGTGACCTGAATGAGACAATGAGCACCAGCTACGACGACATCATTGCTTCTGTCATTATTTGGACTGTCGGTGGATCATTTCTTATTCTTATTATTAACTTCTTTGTTATGAAGAACTCTAGTTTGTAGACATCGATCTACCGTGATCTTGACGGAAATTATAAATGCGAATCGATATTTTGAAATATTCAACGTTATTCTTCGTCTTGTACTCGCCTATTTCGTTCATCCTCTACCTCACTTCTCTTTTTATTTACATGTTTCTTCCTCTCTCTCTCTCTCCCTTTCTTTTTTTCTATCTTTTCCGTTTCTCTTTCTCCATCCTTCTCCCTCTCTCCCAGATCTCGATCCCTGGCGTAGTTCTGAACCTATTGTCGCTGACGGTGCTCCTCTTCCACGGCGCCTTCCGTAGCTCCTTCGGCCGCCTCGCCGCCCTCCACGCCGCAGCCGATGCAGGCGTCCTGATCTGCTTTGTCTTCTGGGCCGCTCCACTCACGCTAATGTCGGTCTCAAGTTCTATCAATACTATTCTACTTGTTATTAATTCAACACACACACAAACAACACTTAAACTTCCCATTTGTCATTCCTCCACCTCTTTTAAGATCTCGAACACACATCTCTCTCTCTCTCACACCCTGTCAATATCTACAAAACCTTCTAGTATCTCTCTCTCTCTCTCTCTCTCTCTCTCTCTCTCTCTCTCTCTCTCTCTCTCTCTCTCTCTCTCTCTCTCTCTCTCTCTCTCTCTCTCTCTCTCTCTCTCTCTCTCTCTCTCTCTCTCTCTCTCTCTCTCTCTCTCTCTCTCTCTCTCTCTCTCTCTCTCTCTCTCTCTCTCTCTCTCTCTCTCTCTCTCTCTCTCTCTCTCTCTCTCTCTCTCTCTCTCTCTCTCTCTCTCTCTCTCTCTCTCTCTCTCTCTCTCTCTCTCTCTCTCTCTCTCTCTCTCTCTCTCTCTCTCTCTCTCTCTCTCTCTCTCTCTCTCTCTCTCTCTCTCTCTCTCTCTCTCTCTCTCTCTCTCTCTCTCTCTCTCTCTCTCTCTCTCTCTCTCTCTCTCTCTCTCTCTCTCTCTCTCTCTCTCTCTCTCTCTCTCTCTCTCTCTCTCTCTCTCTCTCTCTCTCTCTCTCTCTCTCTCTCTCTCTCTCTCTCTCTCTCTCTCTCTCTCTCTCTCTCTCTCTCTCTCTCTCTCTCTCTCCCTACCAAGTCCGCATGATCCAGGAGCGAGAGCGAGCCCTCCGTCGTGTATCTGAATCGCAAGATTGGCCAGTTCGCCATCTTCTCTCAAACGACCTCCTTCCATGCCGTTCTCTTCATTGCATTTAATCGTCTTTGCGCGATCAAAGCACCCAATAAGTAAGCTAAAAAAATTTTTATTCAAATTATGACCATTGAAAAATTCTATAAAAATTCGAAGTTCTCTTAAAAAATTATTTCTTCTCACATGAAAAGCATTATGATATTTTGGTTTTTCATGCTTCGTGCTGGACAGAACAATTTATTTCTTTAATCAGGTGGTAGTTTTTCTTGGAATTTTATTTTATCTGCATTGTAGGATATCTCAGCGATAAATTTTTGGTTTATTTTCTGCTTAATCGAGGTTGTTACATGCTGGCTGCCTTCAGTTCAAGATTCATTGACTCGGCCTGAGATGCACCTACATACATATGTATCGATAATTTACTATGCCAAATTGTAAGTAGTTATGACGGTCAATATATTTGCAGACAATTGATCGTTTAACTTATTCAGATGGTTACTTGAGCTGCTTAAATTATATGCTATTAAAAATCGCTTTAATTAATAGATCAAAATTGACCGCGGTGTTAATATGCGCACAAATAGTTGGCATCTAAAGATTAAAATTTCATAAAAATGTTCTACGTTGAATGAAAATATGCATGAAAAACCAAAATATGAAAACCTTTTGGCCAGTACCATACATATATATGCATCGCATGCAATTCCCTGAATGATCTCTATAAAGCCATTTTCAACTCCAATTCCACCACATTTTATGCTATTATTTCAAAAACTCTTAATGCAATAGAACTCCTTTAAGCGTTTAAAATTATTTCTGCTGAAACGTTAAGATACAATGTTTTTGACAGATGGGCAAGCGAAAACCTCACCATTAGCAAAATAAATACTTTTCAACTTTTTTTTAAAAATCATTCCGGAAATTACATACTTCTACAGTAAAAAGTCCGTTTATGCCGTAGTTTTTCTGGCCCGCTTCATATCGGAAGAAAATTTCCGCTGTCTTTTTTTCTCTTCTTTCCATTATCTTACGATATTCTCTAGGTGCAAAGAAAGTACTGTAAGTTGGGTGAACATGCGAAAGCGCAAGGAAATAGTGCGCGTAGAAGAGAAAAAAGAGAGCGGAAAATATCCTCTGATATTCACGAAAATCAGCCGGAGCGGTCCTATAAGGTGATGTGCCCTAGATATCACATTCTCTTCTCGATGAGAAATACGTTTTTCTACATAATCTGGATTATGTTCGTTAGCTGTGCCTACAGCGTCGTCTATTTCTTTCGTTCGTTTGCCAATTCCTAATTTACGGACAAACATCACCTTGCTGAACCTTATTATGTAGCAATACACAAACTAGTTAACTAAATTGACTAAAGTTGACTAAACTAAACTTTGTTAGACTTTTTCTGATTATTAAAAACATTTGACGTTAGCTTAAAAACTTCTTTTGAAATTTTTTATGGCTTTCAAAACACGAAATTCTTGACAGTTGACTTAGTCAACTAAGTTGACTTATTGTTAGTCAATACACAAAGATAATTGACTCATAATCTTTTCAGCTGATTGTAACTTCTACTATAGCCCGCTGGATTTTTACTGGACGTTTGACCCGTCGGAATGTGGACAGGTTTTTTCTTCTGTCCTTATTCATACCATTTCATTTTCATTCCCGTTCAACATTGGTTCTCGTTTAATTTATTTTCTATTCGCTTACTGCTATCCTCTACTCAGTTTCACTCCAACATACATATCCATTTTGCACGTAAAATAGTTCATGGGTTGTCACATATCTTCTCACGAACTCATTTAAAATATTTATCTCACGGCATTTTATTTAACGGCTCTCACGCTCTTTTCTCTTCTTCACCTTTAGCCTTTCTTTTCTATTATTTTGCTTACTGTAATTCTAATACAAACAATTAAATTTCGGAGAAGAAATATGTACGCGTTATATTCAATGACGTCTATCTCACTGATAGCAATTGTACTGCTCGTAAATACAGAACGGCTAGATGGTCATTGAAAGTTAAGACAATTTATTGAAACATGTGCCTACATACATCTGAAATGGGTACATTTGTATGAACATACATACATATGTATGTTCATACAAATGTACCCATTTCAGACAATTGCCTACTACATTGACTTCCTCGGCACCGTCTCAATGTTCGGCTTCGTCGCTGTCGTGGATCTCATTACACTCACCGGGCTTCATGGCTTAAATAAAGTTTGCTTTGATTTGCATATTTTCTCGTTTGTATTGTCGCTGCCAAATTTCGACCGCCTCTCTCGTTCTTGACTGATGCCTATCTCTCTATTTTTCCTTTCTCCTTTTCTCATTCTCTCTCTCTCCCTCTCGCTAACTTCTGACTTTCTCTCTCTCTCTATCTCTCTCTCTCTTAAAGCCTTCTATCTCTCAGAAGCTTGTGAAGTCGAATGGCACCTTCAGCCGTAATGATTCGGAGATAATAAAGCGAAATCGCCGCGAGCTGCTCTTCTTTGCGCAGGTAAAAAAATTATATTTTAACATTTATCGCCAAAATACATTTTTAAACAAACATATTGAATCTGATCATGACGCTTTATCTAAAATCTTTTTCACATCTTTTTCATTGATCTGCACTTTGGAATTTCCAATAAAATATTTTCTTTCGCTAAAATTCCCACGTATAAAATTTCATTCTCTTCCTTGTCACGTTCTCACAAAGTTTTAGCTAGAGAAAAGGACAACGAGTTTAAATGTGAAGGATCACATAAAGGAATAGAAACGTACAAAAAATAAGGAATGGTATGCTACAACATGATCAAAGAAGGGCTTCATGATTCAGAGATAAAAAGGATGATCCTTTGTATTTACATTTACGTATAAACCTACAAAGCCAAATCAGGATTTTTCGTCACTCGGATAAAAAAAACTTTCTGACCTTTAAAGGTATTCGTGGCGCTGTAAATCTAGGCATGTGTCAGGAAAACGGCGCAAATGAAGCTTGAATTTCATGCTGCTTTAGGCGTGCGCGGAAACGGTGCTTTTCCTGTTCGTCTTCTTCTCCTTTCACGTCCTTGGCAAGTTGCCAAAGACGACAGACAAATGGGGAATCTTCGCGACGACAACCTTTGCGTGGAGTGTCGGTCACGCCGGTTCGGGGTGCGAAATGTCAACACTATTATTATGATTATTATTATTGCAAATGTGTTTAAAGGAGAGCAATCATTGAAAAATTATGTGATATTTCAAATTGCCGCGGCCCTTCGCACTCTCATTCACGCGTGCTATTTTCACGCGTGAGGAATCACAGGGTAAACGCTGCTATTCGAACCTGCATTAAATATTTTTCGATGATCGTCCTCCTTTAAGATGATGGAACTTTAACAGGATCGATAAAAACAATTTGCTATGATTTGACAGCGTGATAACGGTCGTGTTCAACCCCGAGATTCGCCGCCGCGCCGTGTCGTGGCGGCTGCTCTGGTCGTTGGTGGCGTCGGGGACGTCGATTCGTGAGGTCGCTGCGCCCGAAGTCTCTTTCACTCATCAATCGAGAGGTTTTACAATATTATTGAAAAGAAAGCAATGCTGATATGTTCTGTTGATTAGCGCATCTCGCCCCTTTCTTTTTTTCTCAATCTTTCCCTCTTCTCTCGTTCTTTCTTTTTTATCTCTCTTTCTTTCTCTTCCTCTCCCTCTCTTTCTACTCAGTGTCACTAGCCGTCTCCGTCGTGAGACTCCTTCCTTTCCCCCTCCCCCTCCGCTTCTCCGCCTCTCTCGTGGCTGGCCCGGCTTCGATGTCGTCGGCGAACTTCGCAGTGCAGTCCAGAGGACGTCTTTAGTCAGTGGATTCCTCTTGCAAGGCAGTCGTGGCATAAGAGTTTGCAACATCATGAGGAGGAAGAGAATTTACTTTTACTGAAAATACATATATGTACAGTCCCGCTCAACATTGTTGGGTCCGGTATTAAGAGAGCCTGTCTGAGATACTCGATCATGAGGGTGCAGGGAACAAAAATATTTTTTTGATTTAAATTTCCTTTGCAGGGCTTATGTAGCATCATGAGAGCTTCCAGAAAAACTTTTTTTCAAAAAATATTTTGAAGGTATAACTACAGTATGCCTCGATTTATCGAAAATGTTCGATTGACCATAGAGTTAGCAAAACTTAACAAAACTAAATTTTGAAAGTATCGTTTTATTCGTTATCTAAAGGCGCACAAAAAAGCCATAGAAAGGATTTCATAAAAGTTTCATTATAAGGTCGAAATGAGCACTTATATTATGGGAATGCGCCATTAGAGTGCCAAGCCGTAGAAACTGCGCGATGAGACCATATCCATTTGATAGAGCGTCATTTGTTACCTATAGAAAACTGCCTCTCATGTGGATCCTCCTACGGGAACTTTACAATGCAAACTTTACAATTTTAATAATTGTATAAAAAGACTTTAAAAAATCTTTTATCTTTACAAAAATATTTGTCATATTCGTGTTCGTGGTATTAATAAACCCCCCTTGAGTCAATTTGGAGAAAAAAAAATTTCGAATATTTTCGGACAAATTTCGTGAAAAAATCGAAATTTTTTTGGAATAATTTTTTTTCTCCAAATTGACTCACGGGGGGTTTATTAATACCACGAACACGAATATGACAATTATTTTGCATAATATTCAGTTTGACGCATGTTAGCGAGGTTAAATGGGATTTTTTGAACTAGCTGCACTGAGCTCCGTGGAGTCAACTAAACACCCCGAGCTCTCGGGAAAGAAAGTACAAACAATGAGTATTTTATCCGACGTGAAAAACACTGCTCTTTCAAATGAAGTAGAAATTGTGGCGTAGTTCTGATGTCTATGTGCAATTAAAAGCGCTTCTATGTCTGCAACACAGGCAGAAATTCGGTTTTTGCCGAAAAAATGATTGAGAATGTAATCGTATGAACAAATTATGTATGCCATTTTTATGCATTTCTAAATTATAAACACAATTGTATCTTTGGTTTCTGAAAAGAGCGAGAAAAACTCATTTTATAGCCATTTTTTGTTCTGCGGGTTATTACTCCACGCTGTGTTCACCCCCCTACATTGTAAAGTTCCCGTAGGATTATCCACATGAGAGGCAGTTTTCTAGGGATAACAAATGACGCTCTGTCAAATGGATATGGTCTCATCGCGCAGTTTCTACTGCTTGGCACTCTAATGGCGAATTCCCATAATGTAAGTGCTCATTTCGACCTTATAATGAAACTTTTATGAAATCCTTTCTATTGCATTTTTGTGCGCCTTTAGATAACGAATAAAACGATACTTTCAAAATTTAGTATGGTTACCTTTTACGAATTTTATAGTCAATCGAATATTTTCGATAAATCGAAGCATACTGTAGTTATACATTCAAAATATTTTTTGAAAAAAAAGTTTTTTTGGAAGCTCTCATGATGCTACATAAGCCCTGCAAAGGAAATTAAAATCAAAAAATATTTTTGTTCCCTGCACCTTCTGCTATGGCCATGGTCGAATATCTCAGACAGGCTCTCTTAATAGTATTAATAGTATTAATATAAATAATACAAACTGGAATAGCGCGCTTAATACGCATTTTCGTGCCATTTCGCATAGGAGTTTACCTATTTCAACCATGGAGATTACGGCTGTGAAGAATATTTTCAAAAATATGATGAAATGGCTGAGATCTCATAATATTGCATTTAATTTGGCCGTGTATGGGTTCCAAACGGGCTGGCTTCAACTCTTGGACTACAAAGTGCAAAATAACGTGAAATTTTCGGAGCACTTATTCCCTGTTTTGAGTTTCTTGTTTTATTTCGTTTGAGTTTCTCATTTTGTTTATGTATAAACGACGAAAAAAAAGCAAAAAAAAAATTTCTTGCTTACAAAATTCTGTTCTCAAAGGGGTATCGAACCGAGACCTCGAGATTTACCGGTCAAAGGCTTACCAATACTCTACAGACGGTACGAAGTGATCCGATGATACCTTTCTTTGGACAGCGTCGATTGCCTCTCAAACGAAATGTCGATTCTGAACACGTTCGCTCATACTTTAGTGGGAGACAGAGAGAGAGAGAGAGAGAGAGAGAGAGATGGAGGGAATGCGAGAGAACGAGAAAGAAGGAGAGAGGGATAAAGAGAAAGAGAGACCGTTGGAGCGAGAAATAGAGAGCGGGAGAGAGAGAAAGAGATAGAGAGAGAGTGGTGAAAGAAAGTGCAGGTGCTGTTAGCTGACAATGAGAAAAAAAAAATCGTTTGTCTAACGACATACCGTAGCTTCAGCCTTGAAACGGTGACGCAGAGTAGATGTAGTCGACGCTGCACCTTCTTTCGCCTCTCTCTCTCTCTCTCTCTCTCTCTCTCTGTTTCCCACTAAAGTAGGAAGCAGAGAGTGTTCAGAATCGACGTTTCCTTTGCGAGCAATCGACGCTGTCCAATGAAAGGTATCATCTGACCTGTTTGTACCGTCTGTAGAGTATTGGTTAGTCTTTGACCGGCAATCTCGAGGTCTCGGTTCGATGCCCTTTTGAGAACAGAATTTTGCAAACACGAATTTTTTTTTGCTTTTTTTTTCGTCGTTTATACATAAACAAAATGAGAAACTCAAACGAAATAAAACAAGAAACTCAAAAAAAAGAAGTGCTCTGAAAATTTAACGTTATTTTGCACTTTGTAGTCCAGGAGTTGAAGCCAGTCCGTTTGGAACACAAACACGGCCAAATTAAATGCAATATTATGAGATCTCAGCCATTTCAGCATATTTTTGAAAACGGTCTTCACAGTCATGGTCGAAATAGGTAAACTCCTACGCGAAATTTCACGAAAATGCGTATTCAGCTATTCCAGTTTGTATTATTTATATTAATACTATTAATACTATTAATACCGGACCCAACAATGTTGAGCGGGACTGTAGGTATGAATATATACACAGCGTTCCGAACAGCAGCATCGGTCCACTTTTGTGACCGTGAAATGGAAAAGCATTAGCTACGGTATGAGTTCATTTGGGCATACTTCGTGACAGATAGTAACTAAGATTTCTGAACGGCCCTTTCTCTATAGATACGGTGTCGTACATTTGGTGAGTTCTTTGTTCATGTTTCACTCTCATACAACTGGGAATCCTACCATGCCCCAAGCTCTTCAACTCGACGTTTAAGCTTTTTATTCACAACTTTAGCGTCAATTTAAACAATTTTATTGTTTCTTTAATATCTTTCTTCTTAGAACATAAATCAAGAAAACAAAGTGTTAAAGCTCCTTTAATCCGAGCACAGGAGAAAGATTACAAGCACCAAAACATAAAAATAGCAGGCCATAATCAGATGTTCAAACTTTATGCTTAATTCAACCAAAACATCTGGGCTAGATATATCCATCTATTTATCATCGGAACAGCAACTTTGAAGAAGCGCTGCTCAGAGAGAGGAGTCCGGTGAGATGAGAGTTGGCGGGAGATCGCAGGCGCAGTCGGCACGGGATTCTCACGACACGTCCGGCGGGTTCGCCACTCGTTCAAGACTCGGAGGCGGCGGTGGAACTCCTCCTTGCATCTCAGAAGCTGCGACACATCTAAATACACATGAGGCTGTTTTATAATCCTCTTTCTCATCCAGATTCAGAAAGGGTTGAGAAAGAGGATTAGAATCTTGCTCTAACCAGTTGAATTGTTAATAGTGTAGCGCAGCTTGGACAACTGCCAAGTAGAGAGGTCAGTATCATTCTCGATGAGAGGCGGCTGATGCTTGCGGTCGTCCTCCCTCCCCTACTCCCTGAGGGTCTAGACTGCTCCTCTCTTTCTCCATCTCTTCCTTCTTCTGTTTCTCCTTGTCTTCCTTCCTCATCCTCTCTTCTTCCTCTTCCCTTTTTTTCGCCGCCTTCTCTGCCGCGAGTCGTTCTTCCACCCTCCGCAGTCGTCTGAAAACCATGAAAAGAGAATAGTTTTATGCTGGCCAAAGCAGATAGAAAGGATAGAAAACGACAGCACTTGACACTCCAGATATGCCGGCTCCGAAAAGGCCTTACCTCTGTTTCTCCTTCAGAACCAGCGTAGTCTGCTTCTCTTCCTCTCGCCTTCTCTCTTCTTCTGCTTCCCTCTCCCGTCTCAGAGCCTCGGCATCACTGAACGAGAATAAGATTAGGAAGTCCCAGAAATGTAAAGATCTGACCGAATGCTGGCTAGAATGGTCTCGACCATCTCCACGCAGGAGTCGTACTCAGCTGTCGCCTTTTCAAGGGGCCACTGGGTCATCTGGGAAAAGAATGACATCATGAAGAGAAAGGAGAGACTGATAGAGCAAGAATTGGAGGAGAAGCAAGATTGGCAGAAGGAGGGAGACGAACTCGGATATGCTCGATGAGTTGCAGGAGACGGTGGTTGAGTGTGGCGACTTCATCCACAAAGCGGTCTCCTTGGCGGAGTTCGGCATTCGCCTTCTGCAGTTGTTGGGCCCGCGAGAGAAGAGCCATTCTAAGAGAGAAAGAGGGAGATCATGAGAGAGAAGTAACGGAGAATGGACAGCAAGTGAGAAACCTCGGGAGGAATCGCCGCCTGGCGATGAAGCCGCGCACGTAGCGCTGAATGGTCACAACAGCGTGACGACGGTATTCAATCTTCCGCTGCACAGCAAAGAGAGTGAGAGAGAGAGAGAGGAGAGAGAGAAGAAAGAGAGCGAGAGTGACGGAGGAGAGAAAAGAGGGAGAGAGAAAGAGCGAAAGAGAGAGAAGAGAGAGAGAGAGTTGGAGAGGCCAGAGGAGAAAAGGAGAATACTGACGTTTCACACACGCACTGCCACGCGGCGTACTGCACCATCCGCCAGCGGAGAGTGAGCAGGGCGGACTTGGTCTTCTCCACCAGCACAGCCATCTCAGAGGGGTCACACGACAAACCCTGAGAAGGCAGTGCAGTCGTAAGGGAAACAATCGAGAGGAGAGAGAGATAGAGAGAAAGAGAGAGATAGAGAGTTTACAAGTTTACTCACACACGCACTCCTCTCTCTCTTCTATCTCTCTCTCGACATACGCGGATGACTCCATGAGATGCACTGGACGTTGCAACTACAGATTAAAACCGGATCTAAAAGTAGAACAGGCATAAAAAATGGACAATCGGTATTCATTCGGTTGAAACGAAGGCATAGAACACGAGTTTTTTTTCATATAAACACTTTCATTCCAATTCACAGTTGACTTCATCCACTCATTTTTTTTCGAACAAACATTATAGCATTCACATTGAAATAAGCTAGGCACACATATCACAGAAAGAGCAATGAACGGTGGGAAGGAGATATTTACAAGATATTAAAATATAACTCACATGAAGTTCCAGCAATAAATTGGCGAGATCGAGTAATTTTTCTGTACTCGCGTTGGGCTAATGCACAAGATATGTCACAGGGAATTAAAAGAAGATTAGCATGAGCAGAAAGACATTAAGTAAGGCACTCTAATAATAAAATGAGCCACCTTTACAGACTATCATATTGGCACTCTAATAATGAAATGAGCTAGCTTTACCGACCATCAATATAAAAAAAAAGCATCAGTGCCATTTCACAGTTCACTGAGTGGGCTCATGCTCAACATTGGGGACCATTCTCGGCCGGCCACCTCTTTTTCCTCGGTGAGTCGCGCGCCACCCGCCTCCTCGCCCAGCAACGGTGTTGTATACGATCGTGCCACTGAAAGTGGCACCCGCAGTAACGTTGATGTTGCCGAATGTCGGTGGGCGCGTGTTGAAGCTTCTCTGACGAGAGTTGCTGAAAATCTAGTTTCTTGCCTTTCTCAATTAAAAATGCAACTATTTTCACAGCTTAGTACAAGAAATTTTGTTACCTGTAAGTCTTGCGCGTCCATGACTTCGGGACGGGTCGCTGCCCTTGCGAAGATGAACTAGAAATATCAAGTTTGCTCAGAATATTGTAAAGAAATTAACAAACGAATAACCTTAGGGCTTGGGCGGGAAGAGGCTGAACCTGTCCTGCAGGAATCACGGACGCTTCCATAGACACTGCTCTGCAAAGATACATCGAAATAAGTAATCATATTTTGTAAAAGAATCTAAATCGCTCGGCACAAACAATGTTCAATTCATCTTGGATTTAACTAACTCGTCTTGCTGAATCTGTCGAGATTCCGCGGATTGCTGAGAAGTGGGAGCTGCAGCCTGGCGGTCGTTGGGCTGCGAGCGCGCGCTCATCTTGTCGTTGTGGACGGAGACACACAGCTGGAGCGACTCTCTCAAAGCGCACAAGGAACATAGAGAACACACAAAAAAGGTCAAAATATGCGTAATATTTCCTGGACCGAACCTGTCGATCTGAGAAGTCGCCTGCTCGCGATGGCGACTGCTTGAGGTGAATTGGCGCGGCTGGTACGGCATCCTGGAAATGAAAGCTAAAAAAAAGATTAAACTAAAAGAATTACCAACGTAACACCCGGCGACAAAAAAAGAAATAAAAAGAACGCGCATCCAAGTCCTAAAAAGCAACGCGACCGCACGCGTAGGAAACCCAATCTAATTCACGGTCAAAACCATAAATCCCATCCGTTGATTAGTCAAAACCACGAATCTGTCCGTAAATTAGTTTTTCATCAGAAGCCGCTCAAACTAGGGGGGACAAAACGCTGTGTATATATTCATCATGAAATTCAAGCAACCTTTATCATCCTCTCTCATTCTTTCTTCTCCCGTATCCCTATTTTTCTTTCTATCTCCTACTCGCTTTCTTTCTCTCCTATTCTCTCGTTCTCTCTCTCTCTCTTTATTTCGCCCTTGCAGAGCGTCAGCTGGCCTCAGCGGGTCCGCAGTCTGCGTGTCTGTCGTGGGTGAGCTTTCCGATCCTGGTCACCACTGTCGCCGTGCTCTGCAGCAGAGATAACAAATTCCGCGGAAATAGCAGACCTTAAACGAGCATTTATTTATTAGAGATTGTTCATTTAGTTATTTAATTATTAGAATTACAACAATTACATGTTTTTTCATCTCGTCTGTATTTTGCAATATTCACATTTATTTTGTTGTTGTACAGTATGAATGCATCATCGTCTTAATCTTCGCACTCTGCATTACAAGGAATTCCTTCGCAGATTCGAGTACATCAATAAGGAAGAGCATTTGGGAAAGCGTATGAGAGATTGAATTTCATTGGATCGAGCTATAAAAACAAACGGCGACCGCGAAAGCGAACTCTGTGCCGTAATTATGGCCAGATGGCGAATAATTTACTTTCAAGTTCACGTTCTCAAATGACGCGAATCAAAACTCCACGAATATTGCTGTACTCTTGAATTCCTAGTCTTGCACACATTATTTTGCACGTGACTAAACATTTGAGATAATTTGACGAATAAAAAGAGCCGTAAATTAGATTGACACATGTTCCGCCTTTGCAAATCGCCTTATGCAAACGCGGTTAAGACGACCAGAACATAAATCGAGACACCTACTGTTGTTGTATTCATCTTGTCTTTTATGCGCGAGATGGTCATCACCTTTCTTGGTCATGACCATTTAGTTATTTATTTTTTCTACTTGTAAACACATCGAATTAAATGATATGACAATAGTTCATTGTGCAGTCAAATACAAATGATAAAAGAAATGTCATGGACCAGGTCACGGACTTAAAGGAGGCCTTAAGGGAAAAACTCCTACCACGAAGTCCCTGACGGATTTGGACGGAATGATAAAAAGAACGGAGTAAAGAATCAACAGAAATGGTGCTACTGCCCCTTGCCTCTCTCCCCAGAAACTGGTGGTTTGCACCACTGCCAGGTGAGCCAACGTGTTAAGAAAAACCCGGCCATGACTCGGTTGGCCCCAGTCTCCACAGTGTTGCTTTCTTAAAATTTTTTGAAAATGGCGGGAAAATAAAATATTTGGGAATTCAAAGTAGAAAACGGTGTTAATTTCCTCTGGGCATGTAGGTTTTTGTGACTTCGGGACACTTGCAATCGAAGTTTCTAGCACATCCCGACCAAATAAGGCGAAAAAAACAGGACACTATTTATTCGCCTCGGACCTCCTTTAACGTATAGCTTATTTTCAACTTATAAGATGCCCTGATTTTCTATGTACATAATGCCAAAATATTTTCACAAACGATTAACTTTGAAAAGCAAATGGTGGAAAGCAAAATATCTATGGAGATGAGAAGATAAAGTTTGCAGTGTTGCTGAAAAATTGCTTCAATGCTTCGCTAATTGAGAAAGGGAGACACTTTATGGTCAAGAAAATGCACTAATGATTTCTTTTTTCATCGTTCACTTTTGGCAGGCAGGTATGTATACATACAAGTGCAGCTTTTAAGAATGCTAACTATTGCATTTCCGGCCTTCAAACCATTCTATTCTCTACTTCTCCACTCTTTGCACCTTTATTCGGTATGTTTGTAGATGTATCTCTTAACTCGCCTTTTATGAAGTTCTTCCTAGAGTTTCAAACACCAACTGGCGTCTGCAGAGAAGAGTCCGGGAGAAAAAGTTGGTGATCAACGTGGGAAATTTTCCAACTTGCCAGGAATTAAGTGCTTAAACTACGATTCTTCATTAAGAGAATTTTATGAGAAACTATAAGATAGTCGAGCTTTGATCAAGACTATATTAAAGCAAGGAAGTATCCGGTGAAATTAAAACCGTATGTATCTGATAAAATTTCGCTTCAAATGGTGGATGAACATTGATTTATGCCGGCAACAAAATTTCAAATTTGAAACGCATTTACATATACTTACCTCTCTCAAGTTCTTTCACTGTCTAGCATTTCCCTGTCGTCTGTATCTCTCTCTCTCTCTCACTTGGTGAAAATGCATTTTCGCCAAATGAGAGAAAATGGGGAGCAAACTCACCACGATGGGATCGACAGAGAAGTTTTCTATAGTATGCAAAAAAGAATATCAAAATATCTGGCTAAATACCGATTTTCATAAAACGAGACCACCGATAATCGATCTTTAGGTCAAAATTGATCGTATGGGGAATTGGAAGATTAAAGACTCGCATGAATGTGAGTGTCTGCTTCCTGTAGGAACGCGACAATTTGTCATGAAACAGTACATACAAAAGAAAGTTAGCATGACATCTGTTCCATTCAAGTTTTGTTAAAGCAACGATTATCTACATACATACATACATAGATGCCTCATGGTGTGGAATACCCATCTTATTTGCAGAATGACTTCTCGCTCTGCGCCGTTTCCTCGTTACTCAGGTGAGCTAGAATATGTATGGATGTACAGTCCCGCCCAGGATCTTGGTACCAAGGAGGGGTCGGAGGGGTCGGAGGGGTCCAAATGCATCCTCGGTAATAACTACTTTCCTAGGAAAGAGCAAAATATTTTAAATGGTACGTTAGTTTGCTTATAGAGAACGGATGTTACTGGTAAAAAATCGATAATTTCTTATCACTTGATTAGAAGTTATCAGTTTTCGCTTATAAAAAATTTCATTTCTAATATTTTTAAATGAAATTTCTTGTGTACCATTATTTTGTCTCTACCCACATCACCAAATAATAAAATTAGAGATTATATCATTGATAACGGAAATCGATAAATCAGACCTTATCACGCATGTTCAATAGCTGAGCAGATTCGCCCAACGATTCTGAATCTAGTTATGTAATCAGTTTTCAAATAGAGTGCCCGTTAACAATATATTTTTGATTGTGTGTACTTTCCATGCCTTTCTTCAGGATTCCCCATAGTCTTGGACTTTGTCAAAATTTTGGCCCGGTATGATGCGTCCAAATCTAGGTTGCTGCAGTAGCATTGAACCTCAGAAATTTAGCGCGCGTCCTTTTGTCCTCGGTTTAATTACCCAAGTTTGAGGTAGCGAAATAGCACAGGCAGAGAAAAAAAGGATTAGGCCCCGCCCCCTCGGCCTGAAAAGCCTCCCTGCCCTATTCTTTCTGAAGAAAGGCATGGAAAGTACACACAATCAAAAATATATTGTTACTCTATTTGAAAACTGATTACATAACTAGATTCAGAATCGTTGGGCGAATCTGCTCAGCTATTGAACATGCGTGATAAGGTCTGATTTATCGATTTCCGTTATCAATGATACAATCTCTAATTTTATTATTTGGGGATGTGGGTAGAGACAAAATAATGGTACACAAGAAATTTCATTTAAAAATATTAGAAATGAAATTTTTTATAAGCGAAAACTGATAACTTCTAATCAAGTGATAAGAAATTATCGATTTTTTACCAGTAACATCCGTTCTCTATAAGCAAACTAACGTACCATTTAAAATATTTTGCTCTTTCCTAGGAAAGTAGTTATTACCGAGGATGCATTTGGACCCCTCCGACCCCTCCGACCCCTCCTTGGTACCAAGATCCTGGGCGGGACTGTATGTGTGTGTCTTTATCAAGAATATCTTTCGGCATGACACTACCTTCTCCATTGTTATGTCTTTGCCTTCATTCATACAACGAAAACGGCTGCATATCGAAGAACAAAGTGAACTTACTTATGTGTTTTAAAAATCTTCTTTTTTTTTGTACTACTTTTTATCGAACTCGAAAGACAATGTGTTCCGAGTTCATTAACCAGTTCATGTCCAGAAAATGTGCATATCTTCTAGCCTGGCTCCCCATTCTTGCATATAAGTTAGAATGATGATATCATTAAAACTCTTTTACATTCTCATTCCACCCGTCGCGTGGGAGCGGAGTCTAAAAGACTCTTTTTTTCCCGAAAGTCTCTACCCTTATGCGGCATTATATTATCAGGCGAATATACATATGAAAATTTACCGTTTCTTTTTCTCTATTCCTGACTTTCAACATAATATTGTTTTGCATCATCTAACAATAAGTGTTTTCAAGAGAGACATTCAAATTAGCTGGATCGTATCTAAATGGAAATATATCATTTTACATTCCAAATCGAATAACTTTTTTACGGTCCTATTCGAAATGTCTCATTTTTCAAGCGCTCAAGAAACGCTTTCTGCGCTTATTTAATTTGGATGCTTATATGTAAATACATTTACCATTAGATATGCGCATATGTTATACGCCTTCAGCACAGCCTTCGATTAAGTTTTTCCTCCAGAACCTCTTGCATTATAAGTAGGAGTATTTTTTATATGTATGATGCGAATGTTTTTTTTTCTTCCAAATACATACATAGTATGAATCTAGGTGACCTGAATACGACGATGAGCACCAGCAACGATGACATCATTGCAGCGGTCATCATTTGGGCTGTCGGTGGATCTTTTATTATTTTATTTTTATTGTTTTTTATTATACTTCTACTTTATGGAGACCGCTTGCACTTATGTAGAAATTAATCTTCCACATTTTATGACCTTGACCGAAATTACGAATACAAATCAATCGACACACACACACTCTCTCTCTCTCTTTCTCTTTTACTCTCTCTCTCTCTCTCTCTTTCTTTCTCTTTTACTCTCTCACTCTCCCTCTCTCTCGCTCTTTCTCCCTCTCTCACTCTCCCTCTCTCACTCTCCCTCACTCTCTCTCTCTCTCTCTCAGATCTCGATCCCTGGCGTGGCTCTGAACCTGCTGTCGTTGGCGGTGCTCGTCCGCCACCGCGTCTTCCGCAGCTCCTTCGGCCGCCTCGCCGCCCTTCACGCGGCCGCCGATGCAGGCGTCCTGATCTGCTTTGTCTTCTGGGCAGCGCCACTCACGCTAATGTCGGCCTCATGTTCTTTCTATGTACCTTGCATTAGTCAATCCTCTCTCTTCGCTTTTTTCATTCATTTTCAACCTCTTGTACTATCTCGGACGCATATCTCTCTCTCTCTCTCTCTCTCTCTCTCTCTCTCTCTCTCTCTCTCTCTCTCTCTCTCTCTCTCTCTCTCTCTCTCTCTCTCTCTCTCTCTCTCTCTCTCTCCTACCAAGTCCGCATGATCCAGGAGCGAGAGCGAGCCCTCCGTCGTGTATCTGAATCGCAAGATTGGCCAGTTCGCCATCTTCTCTCAAACGACCTCCTTCCATGCCGTTCTCTTCATTGCATTTAATCGTCTTTGCGCGATCAAAGCACCCAATAAGTAAGCTTTTTTTCTTAAATAAATTCACTTTGCGACAATTTTAATAATTGTATAAAAAGACTTTAAAAAATCTTTTATCTTCCATATAAAAGGTATAAACAAGGTAACAAAAGGACCATTACGTGCAATGTTCCAGATGAATTTTTCTATTCACCGTTTTATGCAACTCTGTCAAGCATTCGTAATACAATAGAAAGCATTTTGAAAATATAAAAATTCTATTAAAAAGTTCGGGCACAAAACTTTCTTGCCATTAACGTCAGCTAAAGTTTTACTTCCTTAATTTTTTTATCATGCCTGAAATCACCGATACTTCCAGAGTACAAAGTCCGATTTTTTCCAAGTACATTATATATTATTTCGCTGGTTGAATAGTTTCCGCACGGTGTGGAAATGCTGCAAACGATGAGACACTCTCATTGTTTTCTTCTCCATAGTAATCAAAAACTTGTTCCGAGGCTTTTATTTTTCTCATCAGCAAGACAAATCTTGTTGATGAGAAAAATGTGTCCTAAACTTTTAGATATCACATGCTTTTCTCGATGAGAAATACGTTTTTCTACATAATCTGGATTCTGTTCGTTAGCTGTGCCTACAGCGCCGTCTATTTCTTTCGTCCGTTTGCCACTTCCTAATTTACGGACAAACATCAGCTTACTGATCCTTATTATTTATCAATACACATATTTAAAACATAATCTTTTCAGCCGAATGCAACTTCTTCTATAGCCCACTGGATTACTACTGGACGTTCGACCCATCGGAATGTGGCCAGGTTTGTTTTCTCTTTAGGTGATCATACATACATATGTACATATATATGTATATCATTTCATTTGTGTGTCAGAGTTCTAGATTCTCATTCAATGTTTCTAATCGCCTATGCTATCCTGTAATCAGTTTGACTCTAGCATATGCATTTTCTACTCAAAATGCATTCATTGGTTACATATCGCTTCGCGCGCTGATTTAAAATATGAATCACACGGCATGTTTGCCTGCCATTTTTATGACTCTCACGCTCTTATTTTTTCCACTCTTACATTCTCTTTTATTTTGCTGTCAGTAAATCCAATAAATGTTATGAGAGCTTCCAATAAATGTTACATACATATGCTCTCATAACATTCTATGACGTCTTTCGTATTCTTAGTAATTGAACAGACTGCTCGCAATTACAAAACGGCTAAATGGACATTGAAAGTTAAGACAATTTATTAATGCTTGTACAGTGTGTATGTATTTACATATATGTATGTATGCACATAAGTGTACCCATTTCAGGCAATCGCCTACAACGTTGACTTCCTCGGCACCGTGTCAATGTTCAGCTTCGTCGCTGTCGTGGATCTCATTACGCTTACCGGGCTGCATGGATTAAATAAAGTTAGCAGATATGTATATTATTTGTCTGCTTTCTTTGATTCACTTTTATGTTATCGTATTTATTATTGCTGGCTATTTCGACCGCCTCACTCGTTCATGACTTTTATCTCTCTAAATTTTTCTCTTACTCTTCTTCTCAATATCTCTCTTTATTTCATCGGCCTTTCTTGTTTCTTTCTCACTCTCACTCTCTCTCTCTCTATAAACCATCCTATCTCCCAGAAGCTTGTGAAGGCACAAGGTAACTTTAACCGTGATGATTCGGAGATGAGAAAGCGAAATCGCCGTGAGCTGCTCTTCTTTGCGCAGGCTAGAGAATTGTATTTTTAATTTTTTCGCCAAAATACATTTTTAAACAAGACACATTGTTTTTCCTAGAAGCATTGTCAATAATCTTTTCTCTTCTTTTTTTATTGGCCTGCACCCTGCACAAGACTTTATTCGTGGAAAAATTCTTTCACTAAATTTCCCACGTTAAATTTCGTTCCGCGAATATTGGTCTTCTTTCTCATAAACTCACAAAGTTTTGACCAAGAACAGGACAAGGGAGAACCCTAGTTTCCCCTTCTTTTCGGGGGTTGGAAGGGAACTTTTCTTCGCGCTCTTCGTGTGAATATAAATGCAGTCTATCTGGCTTCCGGGCCGTGATCTCATAAAAGTAGAGAAATCACAAATAGTGCCGAGAATTCGCGAACAAAATCGACGAAAATAGAAAATTCATAGTCCTACTTGTGGTTTCTCTACTTTTATACGATCTCGGCCTTAAGCCATTTATATTCGCGCGAAGAGCGAATATAAATGCAGTCTATTTGGAAAAGTTGACGTTTTAAGGGGTCTGAATCTCGGCCCCAGGCGTCGTACTGACCAGAGCCGGTAAATGGCCCAAAAATGTTGGGCCCGGCCCGGGCTCTGGGAAGTTGTCCGGGCGGCCCTACGGGCCGGGTCGTTACCGGCTCTGGTACTGACCCAAATGATAGTGCGTTTGACTCAGCTCGAGATGCCCCCTAGAGTGCAACTTAGGGTCCACAGAGTAAAAACCGCCATCGAACCAGTTAAATTAACGATTGAACAAAGTAGGAACTTTAGTGATAAAACATTGTTATCCGTTGTATTTACAAAGGTTCTTTTGTCTATCCCATAATTTGGAAAAAAGCTCGCCTTAAAGATGCACGAAATTCACATGCGTTATCTATTCTCCTAAATCGCACTCTCTTGCCGTTGGGTCAGGCAAAAAGGCGCGAATTCAAACGTGAGTTTTCGGCTCCTTTAGGCGTGCGCGGAAACGGTCCTCTTCCTGCTCGTCTTCTTCTCCTTCCACGTCCTTGGCAAGTTCGCGGTTAGCAAATGGGAAATCTTCGCGACGACAACTTTTGCGTGGAGCATCGGCCACGCCGGCTCGGGGTGTGAAATGTCTACACCATTATTATTATTATAAATATTTCCCAAAAAAAAAAAGATTTTTTTTTGTTCTATACAAATCTTCTTGCTTCTGTTGTATTCACGGATTTCTTGAACTGATAAGCCATTTACAATTTAAAGACTGTCTTGCAGGGAATAGTATTCTGCGAGTTAATAGAGAATATCCTTTTAAAATAAATATTTTAAATCACTGTTGGCTGCTGTCCTTTGTAAATAAGTTAGCAAATGTGTCCAACGACGATTGTTTTGACAGCGTGATAACGGTCGTGTTCAACTCCGAGATTCGCCGCCGCGCCGTGTCGTGGCGCCTGTTCTGGTCATTGGTGACGTCCGGTACGTCGATTCGTGAGGTCGCCGCCGGTTCGCGCGCTGTGCCCGAAGTCTCTTTCACGCATCGATCGAGAGGTCTAACTCTTATCTTATAATTATATTAAAGAACAGAAAAAAAGTAGTTATGCATCTTCTAACAATATTAAAGAAAAGATAAAAATTTATTTATATTCCAATCTTTTCATTCTTTAAAGTAAAATCGTAATCAATTTAAAAATTTCTCTAAATTCCATGCTCTTTCTCTCTCTTGTACCAGGCAAAAGCGGCGCGAAAAGAATGAGTGTTTGCCCATTTTATGATATTCAGAAATTAATCTTTATCGCAAAATCGATCGATGCGATGAAAACTGAAATTTTCCTGAAACAATAAAAAGGGAGAATTTTCAGTGACAGTAGGAACGATCCAGACAACTCGGGCTGCTCAATCTACATTGGCAACTATCTCGTGAAAATCACTGATAGTTTTACTCTTTTCTCTCGTTTTTATTGATCGGCTCATCATTAATTCATTTTGACAAGACAAACTTATTGATAACTATCAAATGATCGCTCAATATTTTGTGAGTTTCCTCGCTGTGTGCATCTACATACTCGTTCGTGAATATTACCTACACGTCACTTTTATGCTTTGCAGATTTTTTAAACCCTTTTATGTCTTGAATAGTTTTTTCGGGTCACTATTCTGTCACGTTTAACTCTTTATTGATAATACGTTATGCGAACTTTACACATTGAATATAGAGTGAGTGAGTTCATGCAAATGCTGTAATGAGAGACTTATGAGTGACGCGAGAGCAAAAGGTTCAGTCCGGATTCCGGAGATCAATTCGTAATGACGCAAAAGTGACAGAATCTGTCTGGAACGCATTCCTTTTAGTGTAGGAAATGTTACTACTGAAATGGATATTGCAGAGAGCTGCACAAAATTGTCATTGTTAGAATGTGTGATATGCTGGAATGGGCATGCCATTGACATTGTTTCGAACGGTTTTTGATGCAAAGACAATATAGAAATAGGATAATGAAGCTCATAAATAACTACATAATTGCAAATAGATCACATTGACTATGAACATGTGTATGGCACATAAAACGGCGGACATTTTTGTATAAAAGCGATATATGCTAAACAATGAAATGTGTGCTGGTCAATGAAAAATACTTACGCAAAATTGGTCTTCACGAGATAACAGCGATGTTCGAGGTGGCCGTTAGCACATTGAAGCGTGCGCCTGCAATAAAGGTCATTTCGAAATTCCGCTTAAATTTTTTCCATTTAAAGGCTTCATGTATTAACTATATATGTATGTATGAACAAAGAAATCTAAAAATAGGAATAATCTTGCGAACACGGATGTCCACAACCGGGCCCGGCCCAATATTTATCCTTGCCCTGCGTGTGCCAGGTTTTGGACCTCTACCTCTCGACCATAAACAGAAAGTCTCACTCTCTGTTCACTCTCATCACAATGCCATATTATACGTGAGAGTTGGGGAAAGGGGGGGGGTGCTCTTGCCATCTCATTGTCAGAAATCTGCTCATATTCTCACGCTTCCGTGGAGGCCACAAGGAGAAGAAGAAGACAAATGAGCACTGGAGTGGCGTTTATTTTCGTGAAGGATTTGCAATGCCGTGCTCGAACTAGACGAGTAAAGATAGATAACGATAGTTCTAGCTTACATAGAATATGAAATTAAACTAAGGTATGAAAATTTTTACGTCTTTCAAACATTTGAGAAGGATTTTGCTTCCAGTTGTGCAATGTTTGAGCTATCTGCTATTGTACTGCAGCCCATGCTCTCTTAGGAGACAACTCCTTCAACTCCGATTGCCTTTATGCATGATTCGCTTGGTTTGAGAATGAGAGACGGTTGAGATTACTCTTTGGTTTCTCTCAAATGAGGCGATCGGCGACAATTTGCAGATCCTGCCGGTCAACTTGAGCGCGCCTGAAACTTTGGTAAATGGTGCAAGCATACTACTACATACATACATACATACGTATCACTGCTATAGGACCAATTTATTTATCTTCTTCATATCAAACAAAACTCCTGCGATAAATAATTCATTATCCTTAACCTAAAACAAGGTTCTATCAATAATGATAGTGCTTTGCCGTCTTCATCGCTCGTTCGTTGTGACAGTGAAACAGAATAGTGAACGCGACTCGCTCTGACCGGACGGCGAACGACGCGAGCGTTGTGAGACGCGGCGGCTCGAGTGGATTCGCCAGGATGCGAAACTGCTCGTAGACGGCAGGAGTCGGCGGCGTATGCGAGCCCATGAGTCGAGCATGCGGCGAGAGAGAGGAAGCCTTGGATAGAGAGAGAAAAATTATCTTGTAGAAAGGCTTCCTCGAAAAACCGACGTCATCATAGAGAAGAGTGTGTCCATTGGGGAAGGAGGCGACGCAAGGGAAATCCATTGAAGTGTGCGTGGTCACGTGAGGCAACTCGCGCCACCGCAGCGTGCGCGTGCAGAGCAAGCCTACTCGCGCATAGCGAGCGTCCAGGACACGGTCGGCCGCGTCGAGAGACGCATTGCGATCGAATGCAGCAGCCTCGCGAAGCTGTTATGTGTGTATGTGTATGGAATAAAACTATATTACTGACACGGATCCACAAATGTAGATCGATACACGTAATTAAATATTGTCGCTTTTTAATAGCTGTGTCGGCAGACATGCTGACCGTGGCCAATGATCGCGGGCGAAAATCAGCTTCCGCGCAATGCTCATGGCGACTTCTGCAACGTATGTCTTCCAACGGGCCGGCCTCACCCTGCACGACAACGCCAGCGTCGCCTCAAGAAAGCAACCATCTTTGAATGTTCTCCACCTCTTAAACAATGTACCGTCATTCATGTTTGCAGACACTAGAAGAAACATAGAGGAAACTTCCAAGCTTAACCAATCTCATACATCGGTGTGACAAAAATAAGGGCTTTATTTCGACGGCATGAGTAGAAACCTGTCGATTGCTGCCCTGGACAGGACCCATGACCTGGATGACCCACGAGTCCAGTGGGAAGTCGTTGACGACGTCCGACTCTAGATTCATCTTGTCCAAGCGGCCCGTGCTAAGATAATTAATTTAATTTAAAAAAATAATTGGATTTAAATTTAAAATCAACTACTTAAAAAACACATTTTCAAATGTTCCTTATAGAATGTAATTTAACGACTCTGACGATTGATATCAATCCTGCCTTTTCTTGCTGCTTGGTTGCTTATATAATTCGTCGTACTTGCCAAAAGGCCATTCACATTGTTGTGTGAATGGAAAGGAATTAGATTCTGAATGCGTGCTCACTCAATGTTGAAGGCATACGCCGTGGTCAGATCTGTAAGAACAGAATGTGTAATAGGTCGGCGGGCAGCGAAGAAGGCGATCATCGAATTGGAGAGGAAGAAGGGCGGAGTGAACATTGCGACCTGGACCACGTGTCCAACCCGGCCAGCGAGAGATGCCATTGACTGCAGAGAGTATTTGAGGACGGTGTGCGAGGGAGTTTGTTGTTTTTGAGAAAGAGAGAGAGAGAGAAAGATAGAGGTAAAAGAAAGAAGAATCCGAACGAACCCGGGCTAGCATTTCCGTGACATTTCGGGCCGACGATGGATCGACTGGATTTCGCGGGTGAACGATGACGGAAGGCGGCGCGGCCGGCCAAACTGTCAAAATAAAATAGCTATGTATGCAAATATGTACATACCTATGTACATATGTATTTGAGTAACCTATGCCTTTTATTTTTTAATTGAAAGTAAACTTTTGTTGTTTAGAATGTATTTCTGAAAGAAAATAAACGCAGACCATCAAGCGATTGGACAGAGGTGACTCAATTCTTCTCGCCAAACGCTGAGTGATGCTTGAAACCACCGCGGGTGACATCCATGTTCAGCGCGTAGCTGCGGTGGAAGGGCGACGAAGCCTTAATAACAACTCAAGAAATTATTAATAAAAAAATATATTGCTAAAATTTACCGTTGAGATTAAAAGAATAAAGGTGGGAGCGGTCGCAACAATTTGAAATTTTAAATTCGGCTCGCCGATCATTATCCTTTCTTAATTATTTATTTTAAAATACATTTTTTTCGAAATATCTTAATGAATACTTTGCCAAGACGATGAGTGATGAGAATCAGACGCTGTCTTTGCGTGCGCTGCACACGGTTGAGATCGACGACGACGACTGCCGATTCGCTGATAGAATCCAAGCAAATCTCTGCATTTAATGTATTAAGGCCATGATTTCTAACCTTTCATCTTGGTGCACCGCGCCCATGCCAATTTAACATTTTAAACTAATGTTAAATTTTTACTTATTACTTTTATTAGCGTGTTTATTGACCAATTCTTTTAATTTATTGCACCAATTTTTTATTCACTTATTTTTTGCCTCTTGTTTTAACATACTAACTGCTTTATGTGCCCATTTTCAAAACAAAATATAAATTGACATAAAAAGGAGCAAAACGAAAGAAGAAGAAAATTAATAATAATTAATCGCTAACCCAAAGTCATAGAAGTCGCCGACTTTCTCGATGCGTACTCGTTTGGAGAGAAGCAAGTCGATGACGTCGACGGAGAACCAAACGCATTCGTGCACCTCTTCATCCTCTGCATTGAAGCCGTTGACAACCGACGACGACTGAGAAAAGATGGGCTAACTTCAACATTATCATTATTGTGTCAACATAAGAAGTGCATATGCTTTTAGTGCCCGTCTTACTATAAAAAAAAACTCATTTGCATAATGATAACACTAATGATATGTTGTGGTTAACTCCGATCTGAATATTTAAAAAGACTATTTAGCTCGTCACGCGCGATCCCTCCTTTTAAACAATCCAACAATGCGCTGGGCTAGGCAAGAATGAAGTATGTATTTATAATATTTACTTTTTTTACATTTCTTTCTCACCCTCATGTCGCCGATGATGAACACGTTGCGGCCATCGCCGTGTGCCGCAATCTCTGGCTCACTTAGGGGACTCAATCCATCGCGGAAGCATGCGCGGTCCTAATTCAATCAAGAAATTATTCAGTCCTCTATTTTACGCTCTTTTCGATATTTCCCTTCTTAACTGTAAAAAAAAATGTAAGCCCTCTTTCCAGAACAGCAAATTATTCTAACCAGAATGAGTTTATTATCTGGAACGGTAGACATGGTGTGGATTGCCAAGCAGAGAGAAAGCGATGAAAAGAATATTTTGTTACTCTTCATCATTTTCTCCTATGTGCACTGTATAAATTAGCATGAATTAAATTCATATCATTTTAAAAAGAAGTGCTAAGCAAACGGTTCATTTTATTATTTCCAATCAATGCTGGAACAGGGCACGATTATTATTAGCGCATACTCAAAGGAATCTTCGATATAAAGATGTTTTATTTAAGATCGAACTATCAGTTTGTAAAAAAAAACAATTGCAAAAAAAATTATTCATCGACTTTTGTAGAGAGAAGTTCGTCAGCGACGCCGACTCGTGGATTCTCACGGATGGCAGCAGTAAAAACGATGGCATCGACCAGCTTGCTGATTATGATCTTTAATATTAAGAGAGCCTCTCCGTATGTCTCCGGAAGGGCCTGCCCCAGATCCAGATGTTTGATTTCGAGAGCGAAAACGTTGTCGGACATGGCACTATGCCCCTGTAACAAGATTAAATGGCAAAAAAAATTGTCAAGAAATATACGTGCGTGAACAGCTAAACGTATAGATAATTTGTGATTTGATGTATCTCGCTTCAAAATCAATATTTTTCAATTTTATTTTTTTATTGGCATCCCCGTTGTACTCTAAACGAAAACTCCCTTGATATATTTGGTCAAATATTTTATTTTCATATCGAAAAATTATTATTATAAATATTTCAAGTTGACCGTTGAATACCTTATGGGTGCTATATCTCAAATTTTAGAGCATGAAAAACTGTATTACATACATTTCTTATTTTCGTTTAGCCTGGAATAATAGTAAATGATAATAGGGGCACCTCTGATATAAACGATTCAAGGAATTTGTGAAGAAATGGTTAAATTCTTGTTTTAACATACAATGAACCACTTCATTCGATTCAGCGTGTGTTTCTTTTTATAAAACCTATATATCAAAATTCATAAAACTATCGTTTTCCATGAAAAAAAAAATGTTTTTTTTTTCGATTTTTCTACCATGGACAGAAAATGTCCATGGTAGAAAAAGTCTCTTTCCTTAACAACCTTCATTTCATTCTCCTTTGAAATATCTATGTATGTAGATGCATACAAGGTAATGGCTAGCATGAGAGTCTTCGCCTTTACTCTTCTTCCTTCTGATACGACACACAGTCATTCAAACAATAATCCATGCGATTACTGATTGAAAGATGAAAGAAGAATCAGACAAAGAGAGTGAAAATCGTTCTATAGCCGCCCAGCACATCACATATTCTAGTAATCTGATGCGAATTCCCAAGCAGACAAGGAAGCGTGTACGGTGATGTCTGGCAACCCGTAACCGCACGGGCTATCAAATGGGTAATCAAAGATACCCCTCTCTCCTTTCTCTCTCTATCTTCTCGCGTCGTTCCTTGCAAGAAATGACACCCTCTTCACTAATAGTTGATAGTTGCATTCTTTTTTCTCCTTTTTATTGATCGGTTAAACATTAATTCATTCTGACAAACTTATTGATAACAATATTTGATGAGTTTCATCGCTGTGCACATTTTCTTGTTCGTGAATATTGTATGCTTTGTAGATTTTTTCAAACACTTTTATGTCTTGAATAGTTTATTTGGGTCACTATTCTGTCGCGTTCTATGCGAATATAAATGCGATATATGCTAAACAATGAAATGCGTGCTAGTCAATGGAATATAATTACGCAAAAATTGGTCTTCACGAGATAACAGCGACTGTCGAGGTGGCAGTTAAAACGTTGGAGCGTGCTCCTGCAATAAAGGTCATTTTGAAATTCCGCTAAAAAAAAATTTTCCCATTTAAAGGCTTCAACGCTGTGCACCCGCAGACAAGCTATTTCACAAGGGAAAAAGGATTTCATTAACTACATATATCTGAACAAAGAAATCTTTAAAAAAAATTTTAAAAAAAAGGAATTATCTTGCGAACAGGGATGTCCATAACCAGGCCCGGGGGCCCAATATTTGACCTCGCCCTGCGTGGGCCAGGTTTTGGCCCTCTGCCTCTCGACCATACCTCTCGACCGATACATGATCGAGGCTTCGGCTCCGGCTCCCCTCGAGACATCTCGCATCGTGGGAGGAGTGAGCATGGCCAACTCACGAAGAAGACGCCATGAAACGAAACGACGACGAATCTCACGATTGAATGCGACAGCAATGACTCTGAGATCAGCATGAATATTCATATTTTCTTATTTACTATTTAATTATTTATCTACATTTAAATTAATTTGTATGTAACGTCACTTGAAAAAGGGCCTCTTATCCCATCACATGATTCTCTTCATATGATTTTGTTTTAGTCTTTCATTGATTCTTACGCAGTGGCCAATTGTACTCATAAAGTAAGATTTCTAGTGAAATTATTTTCTACATAAATTTTTTTTTAAGCATTGAATTCTGGCAAATTGAATATTGTTATAATGACAATGTTATACTTTCCTGAGAAGCATTCAGCTTTGTATAAAAGAAATAAATCAGTTGCTAAAGCAAAAAATTCAAATTTCCCTCCGTACCCAGAACCGGCATGCCCGATGCCCCAGATGAATGTTGTTGTCGCGAAGATGCCCCATTTGTCAGTCGCATCTGGCAATTTGCCAAGGACATGGAAGGAGAAGAAGACGAACAGGAAGAGCACTGTCTCCATGCATGCCTAAAATTATTATGTTAAAAAAAGATTGATTTAGGGAAAGCCCTCGCTCAAAATGTAAAAGAAAAAATGAAATCTAATAAATAATTGTCTTTAAAAAAGCAAAGGAAAGTCATAATTATGTACTTTGCGTCGTTAACGAAATATTGTTGACAACGTTCAACTGTACTTTTTCGATATTCTCTTGTCATGTTTTTTTTTTTAATATATGTATGTATCTACCATTGTTGCGAGAAGTTTCAAAAAGAGCATATTCCTCTTGTTATGACTTCATTTACTTTCCCTTGCCTGGGCAAAGAAGAGAAGCTCACGGCGGTGTCGCCTCTTCATCTCCATGTTTTCAGCCGTTCCAATTACACCCTGCGTCCTTCCTTTTAGCCTCTGTTTGAGTGGGAAGGAATAAATGAAGAGAGGGACGGGAGAAAGAAGACAAAGAAAAAAGGAGAGAGAGAGGGGACAAGAGGGCGACAGAGAGAGAGAGAGAGAGAGAGAGAGATGCAGAGAGAGAGAGAGAGAATAGGAAGAAGTAATAAGTAGTATGAAAAAAGAAAACATGAGGAACATTGGCTCTGTGACGTCACCTTGTTCATATTATGCAATCCGGTCAGCGTAATCAAATCCATCACAGCAACGACGCCAAACATTGACACAGCTCCAAGGAAGTCAATGTAGTATGAGATTGACTGCAGAGAGAGAGAGAGAGAGAGAGAGTGAGAGAAAGAGGGAGAGAGAGAGAGAAAGAGAGAAGGATAGAGAGAGATAGAAGAGCAAAGGAGATGAGAGGAGAGCGAGGAAAATGAGTCAAAGTCGTATGAGCGACAAAGAGTAGTAGACATGGAAATTGAAAGGTGGAAAAATATTGGAGACATAAAAGTCACCGATGGAATTTGTTCTACATAAAGATGGTTTTTTTAAGAAGAAAGCTTAACGAAAAGTTCTTTAAAAACAAACCTGACCACAGTCGGACAGGTCAAACATCCAGTAGTAATCAACGGCGCTGTAGAAGAAGTTGCAATCCGCTGAAATGATAAGAGTTTTTTTTCATTACCATTGCTTACTAATGGTTTTTTTTCGTCTAGAATCTTGCAATGAGAATCCAACTGACGAAAGAAGTAGACAAGACTGTAGAGACTGTTGACAAAGAGAATCCAGCCAATCATGAAGCTCGTATTTCTCATTGAAAAGATTAGTTGATACCTAAAGATGAATATGAGTTTATTTTTACTTTTGCATGTCTTTTTTCTCTCGAAATATCGCCTTATTTTGAAAATTAGGTGTTGTGTTCTTCACAACAGTTTTTTTTTTCCCCTTTTTTTGTCGTCCTCGCTCCAACAATTGCCTGGTACAAGGCGTAGGAATGTTCGCGATCTTCATGTGTATACATACATACATAATTCATATGTTCACTTCCCTCGTTTCCCAAATGCGAAAAAGAACATTGGGAGCATTTTTGCAAAGTCATGGGAGGGCAAATTGTTAGAGTGAACCCGAGAAGAATTCCCAGCAGAATGCGTAGACTTTTACTGTCCGCTCTTTAGCATTCCGAAAACGCTGTCAAAGCGTGAGATTGTCACATTTTTCCTTGATTTGTAGCGACTTTATAGCTATTTGATCTGCCGGGGTTTCCGAAGCAAAACCATGAGTGTATCTCTTCTCTATTTGATGTGGTTCCAGCAATATTTATCAGAAAAAAAATTTAAAATTAAGTCCGTAATTATTTATTGATTCTTATTATAGTATAATAAGGTAGAAAAGTTGTCTTTGATAACTGATTAGGAGCTTTGATGGCACAGAGGCGATTGAGAGAGATGAAAAGGATTGCATGATGAGAGGTGGTCTGCGAGAAGATGGCGAATTGGCCAATCTTACGATTCCACATCGCCGCCATGGGAGTCCGGTCACTTCTAAAAAGAGATTGCAGGGAGTGAGTGAGCGAGAGTGAGAGAGAGCGAGAGAGAGAGAGAGAGAGAGAGAAAGAGAGAAAAGAAGCAGACAAACATTAATGTCAGCGGTCCGGCGCAAATGACGAATGAAAGGAGAACGCCGGCGTCTCCGGCAGAGTGAAGGGCGGCGAGGCGGCCGAACGAAGTACGGAAGGCACGGTGACGGAGGAGCACTGTCACTGCCAAGATGTTCAGAGCAGCTCCAGGGATGGAGACCTGGAGAGAGAGAGGGGGGAGAGAGAGGGAGAGCGAGAGGGAGAGAGAGAGAGAGAGAGAGAGAAAGGGGAGAAAACAAAAGAGTGGAAAGTAAGGGACATTGAATTTGGTTTTCCCCTCAAAATTAAAACAATAACTGCAATTGGAAACAAAGAGAGAAAGATAAGGATCATGAATTTGCTTTTGTTATTTTTTCCTCCTCAAAATGAAAGCAATAACTAATCCGGACAGCAAATATGATGAGCGAGGCTGCAATGTCCTCGAAGCTTCCGACTGTTCCCGATGTCTGATTATTCATACTCCTCGTTCGAGTTGGAGATCGCTAGAAAAAAAAAGATATGTAGACATCATTCAAAATCATGGCCGCACAGTAAAATTTCTTTTTTTTAACCAAAAATCTTGCTTGTATCTTAGCAACTACATGCATTTAAGGGTCTTATCAAACTACGATTAATTGGAAGTATTCAAATGTCGAGCGAGCACGTGACGAAAAAAATGATCTCATTGAGGACTCCAGCGTGATTTTAGATTCATAACGCGAATTCAAAAGCACACGTCTAATTAAACGTACTCATCCGATGCATAGAGGGATTTATGTCTCTAAAATTGTAAAAGCAATGTATAAATATCTATGATGTACATACATGTTGCGTCAATTTTTTACTAAGCAAAAAGGTCAAATTTCTAAACGAGCGCATGTAGAATTATTTTATTCAAATATGCCTATTTTTAACGTTCATACATAGGCAGCAAAAAAAAGAATAATTAATAATTTCGTGAAACTTTAAAGCCTTTCTTTTGGCTAATTCACAAAGTGCTTCGGATGTGTAAGAATGTCTCTACACTTTTCATCCTCGACATTTTCCGAGCACACTTTTTTTCGATTGAGACTAGTGAACCGACTCAAGACTGAGTCGAAAAGGGGGCGTTCGACATCCTCAATGAGACTGGAGAAGGGGGGAGGTGTTCAACCACCCGACAAGAGTTCCCATAGAACATCAGCGACACTACGAGAATGTCTACATCAACATATTACACATTGTCTTCAGTGCAGATGGCTTTGTATTACTTTTCATAATTCGGCATGGGCACATGCCATAGAATTGCCATTGTGAAACGTAATGAAATTGTGAAATTGTGAATGGCCCAAATAGTTACCAATTCAACGGTCAATCATAGTCAAGACTATAATTAGTATACACATTCCTGTGTCTCTCCAGATACGGAGAGGGAGGTGTACGTGTGGATAGCCAAGGTGAGAGCGGCGAGAGGTTTATTAGAACAGAGGGAGTCAACCTCTTGCGAGGGAAGAGAAGGAACAAAGTGATGGAATCAAGTTCCAGTAAGGCGCCGTTAGTCCGCCGGTTGAAGCTTATATACTTCGTGAAATGAGCGAGACTCACGTAGTAAAGTATTCTATTTATACATTAGTGTGATATACATATGACTGTTGCAATTCTCTATCCTTCCCTATCTAAATAACACATAAATTTGTACATATGTACATACATATGTATATGTACGAACCGTATAGGTAGTCAATTACATGAACAATGAATAAATAGCCTAAGAATGGAACATCTGCAACTCTTATTCCGGTTAAAGGTTCAGAGCCATTGTTTGCGTTGCGCAAGAAGTTTATGAGAGATTATGAAGACTTGAAAGGAGGTGCTTGGACCCGAGTGCAGAGCGAGTGCGAGGCGGTCAATCTTTATTTCGAGAAGCGCGATCGAGAGAGAGAGAGAGAGAGAGAGAGAAAGAGAGAAAGAGAGATAGAGAGAGAGAAACAGAGATAGAGACAGAAAGAGAGAGAGAGAGAGAGAAAGAGAGAGAGAAAGAAAGAGAGAGAGAGAGAGAGAGAGAGAGAGAGAGAGAGAGAGACTGTGAGAGAGATCGTGACAGTGAAAGAGGGCAATGAGGAGAGAAAGTCGCAGGGTATCCCAATCATTCAGTTCATGTATACGAATTCTGTCGCGGCAGGAAGTACCAGCGTGATGTTGGAATTGGTTTCTTAACGAGCTTTGAGCGTTTGTAGAAAAAGTTAATTTTCTCATAAACTCTACGTGCCACTAACGTTAACCGTGGCAGTTCAGTTGTTATGTACTTCCGAGTGCAATTTCAACGCTTTTACTCAAGGGCAGAGGTTTGCTCAACAAACAATTATTACAAATATTGCTAAATTATTACAAGAACGTGAATATCACATATCAAATTAGATTCAATAGCACATTTTTGACGGAGAAATAGCAAATAAGATTGTATTGAATAATAGTATCATATGTACTATAGTACATCAACAGTTGAATTTAGTTAAGAACCCGTTACTATAACGTTCATAAGGGTAAAGTATCAAAGGAGCACAAAATTCAATTTAAGCTCGCTCCATTTTCCCGGACACAAGTGCGAGAGAGCATGTGAATTAGAGAGACGAGACTGTACTGGTCAGGAAAATTGAAATATATTAGTGCTCCTTTAAACGCATTGCTGTTAGAATGGCAAAATAGAATGAGGAAAGTGTAAAAGGAGATCGGAAAAGGCTACAGTGCATCTCCTTGAGCGAGATCTAGCGAATCTTCAAATACGCACAATCATATTCTCACTATCTGGGAAATGAGAGTTTTAAGCGATTGCATATATCTGATAATTTGGTATTGTTAAATAAAAAAGAAGCCTTTTAGAACCAAAGCAAAACAATACTTCTTTTGAAGTATAGTATTACTGAAAGTAACTAGGGGAAATGTCACATTTCTTAGGTGCTATTCTATATGTTGTACATGTAAATGTCTTCGTATAGTTCGGGCTGCCAGACAACTTTGGCCTCGAGAGGAACTTCCTCGGCTGCTGCAGCCGGCTTCACGATTCGCTTGACATCCATTCGAGTGACGAGCCGACCGATCGGCGCCTCGACAAAGAGGAAGAATGGCACGGCCAAACCGAACGACAGCACAGCGACACCTTCGATGAGGTTTTATTTAATTAATAAAACTAATTACAAAATTATGTTTAAGTTAAAAATTGCATACATGTTAAAACAAAATAAAAAATTTCCGCCAGAAATCAATCGGTTGTCTATCAAAAAGTCCACTCATTCCATCCGCACCTGGAAGGACGACAAGGAGAGCGATAGCGCCTTCCGCATTCTGGAGGTATTCGAGGTGGTTGAAGATGTAGACGACGGGCATGTGAAGGAGGTAGGCAGAGAAGGTCAGGCGAGCGAGGACTGCCCAGACTGGAGAGACGTAGATCCTGCAGAGAGAGAGAGAGAGAGAGAGAGAGAGAGAGAGAGAGAGAGAGAGAGGAAGAGAGAGAGAGAGAGAGTGAGAGAGAGAGAGCGAGAGGGAGAGAGGGAGAGAGCGAGGGAGAAGGTGAGAAAGAGAGGGAGAGAGATATTCGAAGGGTATCACAGTCATTCAGTTCATGCTATCAGAATGCGAGAGAAGAGGAGACAAGAGAGAGGATGATAGAGAAATATGTCTGTAATGAAGTTCTCCGGCTTCTTCTCAGTCTTTCGGCAGTGAATGGGACTCGGGAACTTGCGCAAGAACGCTTTCGTCAACAGTTTGCCTGACGGCAACGAAAGAATTGGGGGAGGAAAGAGAGAAGGAACAGCCGCTCAAGAAGCGCTAAACCAAGCAGACTGACTTAAAGCCACAGAGTGCTTACGCGAAATAATAAGGGGAATGCACTTGGGTACATCAGAATATGAATGCGCAGGGGACAAGGAAATGATGAGAGGGGATTCATCCATAACATGCTGAGAAGAGAGAGAGGGAGAAATTGAGAAGGAGAGAGAGATGGCGAGAGAGAGAGAGAGAGAGAGATTGAAATAGAGGGAGAGAACGAGATATCAAAAAAGTAAAAAAGAAAACAAAAACGAAAACTGACATGTCGTCATTGAACATGAGCGCCGTGAGCATGAGAAGGAGGGCAACGGCGAAGACGGAGCGGAATGTTGCCGTGTACGTGACATTGTAGACATTCGAAGACATCTCAGGGTACCTGTAAGAATTGTATTAGAAAGTATGTATGCGCTATTGTTTTTGTTAAAGACATTCATTTTGAGATTTCACTGTAGTTTTTCACTAATGCCTTTCATTAGTTCTCTTGCATGCTCGCCCAATAAAAAAATGAAATAAAATACAATTAATTTTAAAGAAATAGAAGAAGATAAATTATGCTGATAGTTCTTGAAAAAGTAGAAAGATAAGTTAGGCTGATAACTCTTGATGAAGTAGAATGATAATAATATAAGCTGATAACTCTTGAAGAAGTAGAAAGATAAGTTAAGCTGGTTTTTTAATGAATTAGAAAGATAAGTTAGGCTGACATTTCTTGAAGTAGAAAGACAAGTTGAGCTGATAACTCTTGCTGTAGTTGGAAAGATAAGAATTCATAACAATCTCTTACCAGTACTCTGGCAGAATGGCATAGACGGTGGCGATGGCGAGGGAGGCGCCGCCTAAAAAGAGCCCGCCAGTTTGGCGTCGTGACAGCCGGAATGCCGACTGTTCCATTGACAATGTTGCCCACCCGCAGAGCAGGCCAATCAGGAAGGGTCCGGCCTGGAATTTGGCATTTTTTTTAGCTATCTAAAAAAATCTTTATGAAAAATAGCTATTAAAATAGCAATAGTCAATTGAAAATTGAAAGATTGAGGAAAGGAAGGGATCGAAAAAATAAAAATAAATAAAGAAACCTTTGTGTATGGCCTCGCATACATCTCCCAGAGGCCCGCATATACACTCGCCATCGTTTCCTCATCAATGTCAGGATAGAAGATGAACTGGAAAACAATTATAGACAAAAATAAATTAATTCTTAATTAATATTTTAAAATCAAAGCTTAATCTCTTTTTTTTTTATTGGAAGAAGCCTAGTGCGGCTTCTCGTTTTCTCGTTGCACCGCAGTTACAAACGGGAAACAATGGTGCATGGCGCATAAAATGCATTCTGTTTATCTCTTGTAAACTTCTTGTTCAGCACAGAGTGATCTATGATCTTTGACCTTTGCGCGTAGAACGTATGCACTGGAATCGAACGGAGAAAACGAAAGGGGAACGAGCGAGAAAGTGTATGGAAATGGGGATGGCCATTTCGAGGCTTTCTCACGAAGTGAGACGGCTATGGAGGAAATGTGCTATCACAGAGAGAAGGAAAGGAGAGAAGGATGAGACAAATGGGTGATGTATCAAGAGGAAACTGTCCTGCGCTAAATTCTCATTCTCTCTCAAAAGCGGATAAGAAACGGAACTTGTGAGTGAGAGAGAGAAAGAGAGAGAGAGAGAGAGAAAGAGAGAGAGAGAAAGAGAGAGAGAGAGAGAGAGAGAGAGAGAGAGAGAAGAGAAAGAGAGAAGAGAAAGAGAAAAATGGGAGCATGAACAAAGGGAAAAATAAGGACAAAAAGCAAAAGTGGAGACGAAAGAGACGGAAATGACGAAATTAAGCCAAATGAAATGAGATTAAAGCATGGGAAACCGAGGGTAAAAAGAAGAAAAGATACCGGAATGTCGACGTCGCTCTTGTTGCAGATGTTGTAGCTGGTGCAGTACGCGGCGCGCAGCAGAGTTGACACGGCGATGCACACGGAGATCACGGCGACCGCAACGCGACCGCGTCGCGTCAGGAGATGCAGCAGGAATGGCGCAAACATCTGGAGTTGCATGTCGAGACCGAGGTACCTGGCAATGTGAGATGCAATATTTATTTTAAGATTCGTGACGATTTAGTTAGGTTTTGATTCAGCGGTAAGTTTTTTTTATACTTATACATTTTTTACTCTTCTTATTTTTAGTTAAAGGAAGTATCCGGAGAATAATTATACAGTAGCGCTAGAGAACCTGTTTGAATGCGCGCGCTCATAAAGTTGCCTGTTGCTCGGTCGAGAGAGCATGTGAAATAGGAGGGCGGCTCTGACCTACCGTAGCTAATTCTCTACCGGCCATTTTTCACGTTACTATTGCTCAGAATGTAATGAAAGAAAATCGCTCAAACTTTCTGGATATATGTTTTACGCCAAAATGAACTTGTTCACATTGAACAAAACACAGGTTAATTATTCCCCGAATACCTCCTTTAAGGAGATTTCGATCGAAAATATCACAATGGATTCAATTATCCTCATGAGAGAAGATTCATACCAAAGATAGCCGAGACACGTGGGAGTTGACTGCCAGTTGCCGAGGAAGGTGAGGTGAGAAAGAATGCCACGCCAGCCGCACGCTGACACCATCGTCGTGTAAAATCTACGAGAGAGAGAGAGTGAGAGAGAGAGAGAGAGAGCGAGAGAGAGAGGAGAGGAGAGAAAGAGAACGAGAGAGAGAGAGCACGAGAGGGAGAGAGAGAGGAGAGGAGAGAGAGAGAGGAGAGAGATAAAGAGAGAGAACGAGAGAGAAAGAGAGAGAGAGAACGAGAGAGAGAGAGAGAGAGAGAGAGAGAAAGTCCTTACCTGGGAAGGATCGACTTGACAATTGGTCCTGTGGACATGTACAAGAAGACGGCAACCGATGGAGTGAGGCGGAAGAATCGGCGCGAGATGTACTTGTAGTAGTGCTCCTGAACATGCGCAGACTAATTGTAAGTAAAGTGCAATTCCGGTTCTATGCCTTGGGTTCAATACCAATGGGTACAATACCATTGGAAGATAGCTGCCATGTTTACGGGCATCAGAATGGCCAACAAACTTACCGTAAAGGGCAGGTCGGGCTGCCTGAGCCACGACCGGGCAGCGAGGAGGCCGGAGAGCACGAGGAAGACTTCCACTCCGAGGGCAGAGTTACCGAGGAGCGCACCGAAGATGGGGTGCTCATGAACGGCTTTCTGAAGAGAGAGAGAGAGAGAGAGAGAAATGGAGAAAGAGAGAGAGAGACAGAGAGAGCGGAGAGAGAGAGAAAGGGAGGAGAGAAAGAGAGAGAGAAAGAAAAGAAAGGAAGAGAAAGAGAGAGAGACGACAGAGAGAAAGAGAAAAGAAGGCAAAAATACTGCTCACCTTGAATGGCTCTGCACTCGGGAGTCTCTCGAGAATGTCGATTCTGCCCTCGCTTCCCGTGTGATTCATCATGACCCAGAAGATGGCGACGACACGGAAGACGTCGAGGACGGCGAGGCGGCTCTGGCGGGACTGCGTCAGGTCCTGAGAAGAAGGTTTTGGGTACTGTAAGGAAAAACTATAGGCAATTTATGTATCTATGCATGGAATATATCCATTTTAATGTTAAACACTAATCCTCTGTAAACACCTCAGTACTTGACACATAATAAATATGCATGCACATCACCTGATATTGCAAATCTTCACCTAGTTGAGTCTTAAATAGTTTCGCTCTTTCTGTCACAATCCTTCCCTCTCTCTCTCGTTCTCTCTCTGTCTCTCTCTCAAGTACCCCATTTATAACCGACCTTGATCGACTTCTGAATCGATAGCGTAGCGAGGCAAGAGTCATTTCTTGTGAGAAGCGACGAGACAGCAATGAGTAGAATCCACGCGAGAAGGGGCGTCCACGCGGCAGCTGGAGTGGCTGGCATCCAGCAGGCGATGACACGGAAGAAGGCGTCAATGACGAGTGTCATGGAGGGGCACGACGAGTCGGCAGCCGCCGCGAGCGATGCGGACACGGACGGCGAGATCGACGCCACGAAGCCGCAACCCTTCAAGGCGCACGCGTTCCACTTCTCCACGTCCAGTTCACTCATCTGAAGAAAAGAGAGTGGTGGAATTGGAAGGATAAGTTATACTCTACCAGGGAATAAAAGCCCCTGTCGAGGACTCAGAAGAATAGGGTGGGTAAGAAGGAATTATGCCCACAAACCAGGGTAGGTTAGCTACTTTTTCCAAAATGGTCCTCAAAAACAAGGTGGGACAGGGGTTTGGGAGGCTTAAAATCAGGGTGGGTCTGTCAAATCGACGGTACCTTTTTT
>CALZFC010000059.1:842500-885000 GCA_945643635.1 Allodiplogaster sudhausi | reverse complement strand
CACTTTTGGCACACAGAAACACATTAAAAACACATTATCTCTTGGCCTTGAATATTATTATACATATTTCTTTACTTTCATTCTATAAGCGGTACAGAAAAAGAAAGACGCAAATTTTGTATCACAGTCTTGCTACCTCATGTGCATATTTCAATAAACATTGTATCCAGAAGATCAATAAGTGGGAAACCAGGGTTGAAGCGAAACGATTTACAGGTACCCCCAACTCATAATATCCACGGAACAGGCATGCAAAACCACATGAAATGAAATGAATGAAAAAGCTGATGTCCAAATACCTTTTATTAAAATCGGATTTGCGCACTGACTCCATCCAAAATTATTACTAGAGCACAACCAACTAAGATCTTTAAAATTATTAAAGATATTTTTTTAATAAAATAAAAAATAATAATAAATGCTTGCTTATTAAATATTTAAAAATAGTTATATAGGATAAATGAAGACAAAATAGCTTGCCCACTGACTGTACGCATTGTTGGGGCGGAGATGGAGGCGAGCATCGATGTCATCTTCATCTTCTTCTTCGTCTTCTTCTTCCTCTTCTGGCTCCTCTTTCTCTCTCTTGCGTCCTCTCCGATTCCATCTCCATTGGCACTTCTCCAATGGCACGTGGAAGGATGGCGTGTTGTCGGCGCCTGCATATTCATGGTTCAAACGGAATAAATACAAATTCAACTTCACAATTGGTTGTTTTCCAAACAAATCTTTAAAGCATTTTTTTAACGTTTAAAATATATGAAAAAATATACAACTTCAAAAGGACCTTTTAAAAAGCTTCTCAACGGCACAATATGAAATAATATTTTAAAAGAGCTCGTCGTGAGCAGAGTTGCTAAAAGGCTCAGATATTGTGGGCCAGGCCCTAATTATTTCCTCTAACACAAAGTAATTTTCGCTTCACATTTAGGAATCCAACCTTCATGTATGAAAGATGTTTAATTAAAAAAGAAAAGAAATACCTGCCACGCTGCCTGAATCACTTCCATCTGGATCATCTCCTCGGCGAGTGACATCAGAGCAGTTCTGAGGATTGGCAAGAATCTCGATGCCTCCTCTGTCCTCCTCCTCCCAAGGCACTTCTTCCATCATCATCTTTCTTTCTACCAAAATAAAGTATGATTCGAGGCTCAACTTTGTAAAAAGTTGCTCCTAGTAGAGGGGATTGTTTTACACTTTTCTAATAATAAGGTACTTTTCCCTATCTACTTGCGCATGAAGATGTCTTTCAATACGTATTTGCCAAGAGGAACGCCAATTTGGCATCTATGACGACATTTAAAACCGGATTCCGGAAAAACTCTTCTCTCGTCAAGCATTTTAATTTTCGTGTACCTTCAAGGGCATTAGTGACTAGACTGCTGTCTGGGATATAGTATGTTTACGAATTTAACGTCTCGTCATTCAACAGCACCTTTCCTCTTCCGTCATTTACAGAAGCTTTATCCAATAAATTCAATAAGCAACGTCAAAATTGTAAAGCAACATGAAACAAAATCGGAAGCTCTGTAAAGTGAGAAGAAACTGAAGATAAAAAATATTGAAGAAAATATATCAACATATATCAACACAACGCAACATTCACAAGGATTAAAGGGACTCGAGGACAATGATAATAAGGTATAACCGTTCTACGATTTACCAGCTCCCGAGAACAGTATAAATAATCAATCAACGTAGAAAACTAACAACTAAACTCACTCCAATAAAGAGGTAGCATTCAAATCACACGAACAGGAAAGATTTCAACCGGTAATCAAAACAAGGGAGAATAAGCCGCTCGCATCCCAATATTTTACAGATATTCACAGAAAGTACCGGACTTTTATCTTATAGTTAGCATATAATCGGACTGGTTATTCCTTCTTGATGTTCTTATAGATATCGTAGCTCATTGGGAAGAGAAGCCTTCCACGAATGCCGCATTGGTCGAGGGAGAAACCCCTTCCACGAGACGCTCTTGCACTTCGTGACGATGCTTTCAATCTTCCATCGCTTCGATGGAGTGCAGCTTGCGACCGGTTTCGGCATAAAATATAAGTAACAAATTATAATTTTTTTTGCTTCTTTAATTAGCTGACTTTCATAAAACATAGTAAAAGTTTAGAGGTGATCAAATATAATTTAGCAATGAAAATAATAGGAGGTTATAAGACGATATTTTCAATCCATACTGCTTCATCGTTAAAAACGTCGCGAAACAACAATTTTATCTTATATTTAGTATGGCACTATTTCAATGACATACCTTGAACTCGTCGATTTCACTGAGCAACTTCGCAACGCTGGCGTCTATCGTTGTCTTGGCCTGTTGCTTCTTTTCCTGATCTTCAGCAACCACTTCCGAGTCAACATTTTCCGGAGCATCGTTATCTTCTGCTTTTAAATCACTGGAGTCAGGAGAATCGGCTTTATTGCGTGATGGCTTTGGAAGATTCTGTAAGAGACAATCTTTACAAATAACATGAGAAAGCAAAAATTGAAGGCGTTCAATCATGATAATCGACAGAATCGAGAGACACGAGCACACAATTGGTGTCATCTTGCATGCAGCCAGGCTAACAGATGGAGAATCACAATTGTAAGGGGAAAACCCTCGTTTTCCCTGATCACACTTATGGTCTCCATATAATAGCATAAAGAATCGCATGGTATGGAGAACCAACGGGTTTCTTGTCGATTGCGTCCATAGGCCGTTGGCTTGATCTTGTCAAGTGGAAATGTCCAGTTGAGTATTCTACCGATACAGATCCGTCAATATTATTGCGCTCCTTAAAAATGATTATAATACATACTGGAAACATCGATCCACTCACGCAATCAGATGGCTAAAAGAGATCACAAGAACTCGCCGTGCAATTTGACGGGCAGATAAACTCATTCGTGACAAAGCATCGGGCGTAACGACTGCGTCTACGCCCTCCCGTTTCCCACTGACATCTCAAATACCGCACAATTATCTGAAAATTTAAAGAAATAGAAGGCTAAATAGTAGAAGGCCGCACGAAGTAATGTTCTGAATACCTGCTTGCCATCCTCTGAAAACTTGCGTGTGTAGTTCACCGTCCAAGTTTTGCAATCAGAATCGACAGAGCGCCATTTCTGAAGAAACCAACGTGGAAATGGCAGTAATCACATCAAACGAAGGACGCTTTCCTAACCCGGTATGCTTCGGCGTTTCTGAACTCCGCGCGCTTCATTGAGAAGTCACCAAAATCAGCATGCGCAGCAGCTGCATGATGAGAGAGATCTCTGCAGGATCTCGTCATAATCCAACGATTTGGGAATAACACATAGCTGGCTTACTGGAAACAGCACATAATAAAAGTAGAGAGAAAAGAAAACCAACGCGTATGTCATGCCCGTCCAAGGACATCCCAGAACGAAGCACGGCAAGGAACTTTTTCGCCTGCTTACGAGCTGTGATCGCGCCGTGAACCTTCCTGAGATGAGTGTAGACGTCATTCCTTCGGCTCAATATGCTGCCGCACAGATGGCAGCTTAACATGGCCGTCACTGAAAAGACAATCAGTCAAGCAAAGAAATGAATTATTTAGAATTTTTTGTGGACAAACTGTTCAGTGGACGAAGCAGTAAACAACAGAAACAGTTGAGTACAATAAGGTAAAAGCAATTTTGGATGAAAAGAAAACAACAAACAACAAACAACAATAGAATCGTGTAAACAGGAAAAAGACAGCTGGGGCCAGATAAGCATTTCGCTCGAAGTGTTTTTAGTGTGCGGTTCGCAAAACTAAATTGCTAGAACAAATTACAAACTACCAAGAAATTGCAGCATAAAAGCAGAGAGTTCCTCTATTTCTATAAAAGCGCATAAAAAATAAGGAGAACGGTTTTAATAAAGGCGATTAAAAGCATGACTTTGCCAATGAACAGTAAGACAATATATTGATTGTGTTCAAAAGATTGTTTCCTTTCATGTGCTATATCAGAATTGTTTTCTACAGTACGATTGTAATCCCTTCGATGCCACTGATCATAGCAATTTAAGTGAAATTCATGTGATAATATGTCTCGAATGGATGGCAATTATACTGTTAAAAACAATATAAATATTGCACTTGAAATGCTATACATTTACAACACAATAGATAAATAATCATAACGTTTGTTTGGGTAGGTAGAATGTTTGAATCCTCCATTTAACGATTCTTCTAATTTTTTACGGAACAGTGTAGAAATAAGGGAATATTAGACTTTTATGCTAAAAAATTTCGCTAATTACTAATTTGTTCTAGCAATTAACTTTTCTGAAATACACACTAAAAATTCGAGAATCTGTTCTGGTTTCCTTGTTTATTAGCCTTTCTTGTTGTTTATTCTTTGTGTTCATCAAGGAAACTGCTTTAACTCTTTTTTCACCGCATGTTTGATCCATTTCCGACTGCTCATGTTGATTATTGCCTTGTGTTCGCCGAATAATCTGCTCTCATACTTGATCCAGTTCCATCTTCGTGAAATGCGTCAAATCCATTAGTTTGGTAACGGCGCTGTTCCAGAAATTAAATAAAAAAACAAAGCATGACCCTTCCAAGTGGGATAGCACCGTTATGGATTCTCTATTGTGTTCATTCAAATTGTGACGCGACAGTGAAGAATAAGTTGTATGGTTTTCTATGACCATAAAATTCCGAATAATTCATTTCCTCGATTGACTTTGTCTTTCCAGCGACATGCATGTTGAGCTGCGATCTGTGCGGCAAGAAATTAGGCCGACGGGACGCCGTCTACGTGCACCTTAGGAAGGTACACGGCGAAGATGAAGCGGCGATCACAGCTCGTAAGCAGGCTTGTAAGCAGGCGAATGGCAGTCGTCGTCTCTTGCCGTGCTTCGTTCTGGGATGTCCTTGGACGGGCATGGCTTACGTGTTCGTTGTCTTTCTCTCTGCTTTTCTTGCGTTATTTCTAATAAGTCAGCTATGTGTTTTCCCAAAATCGTTTTATTATGGATAGAGACCGCAGTAAGCAAAAGTTTGACACAGCGAACTCGGGCCGGGTGCTACCGTACCCGTTCCTTAAGCACAGCTTGGCAGCGAACACGGCATTTTTGAGTTTAAAATTATTTCCGCCTCGTTTTCATAGCTGTTGAGATGTTTTTTTTCTTTATCGACAACAAGGTAGGCAGTAGATGGTAAAGACGCCATTTTGAGGAGTTTCACTGTCCATTCTAGTGGTCAAGAGCAACATGAAACATTTTGCCTGTATTTTCCTCGCCGCTTAAATTGAGTTAAATCTCTATTATATACTGTCGTGGTCAACAAGTTTCCATGTTTTATTTAAAGCTATGGCCTTTCTAAATGCGTGCAGAAATTTTGAAGACACCGCGGAGCAAGACCTTTTAGATATGATCAAAAATGTTTTGTTTAGCATATCAAGGGGATTTTACATTTTGAGCTGAAAACCTATTTTATACTTTCGTGGTCAACAGATTTCTTGGTTTCTTTTAAAGCTATGGCCTTTCTGTATAACTGCACAAAATTTGAGGGTGGTGCGGAACAAGACTTTTTAGATATCATCAAAAATGTTTTGTTTAGCATATCAAGGGGATTTTACATTTTGAGCTGAAAACCTATTTTATACCTTCGTGGTCAACAGATTTCTTAGTTTCATTTAAAGCTATGGCCTTTCTCTATAACTGAACAAAATTTGAGGGTGGTGCGGAGCAAGACTTTTTAGATATCATCAAAAATGTTTTGTTTAGCATATCAAGGGGATTTCACATTTTGAGCTGAAAACCTATTTTATACTTTCGTGGTCAACAGATTTCTTCGTTTTGTTTAAAGCTATGACCACTCTTTATAACTGCACAAAATTTGAGGGTGGTGAGGATTAGTTGAGCAGGAGCATGCGTCGTCTGTAGCGATCATCTGACCGGCCAAACTTCATTTGACATAATGACATGCATCGGCAGGCATACTGTAGGCGTCCCATTCTCCACAGGAATAAGCATATTAAAAAAGACTTTTAATTACTTAATTTCAATTTTGTTTGGGTTTCTGATTATGGATTTTGGTTTCTCGTCACCAAAAACCCCCAGAAACATCATTAGTTTTCATTGCATTGCTATTTGAAAAAATCATCTGCGGTCTCTAATTATGGATAACATTTTGTAGAGATCTCTGTGAGCATGCAGCTGCGGCGCATGCTGATTTGGGTGACTTCTCCATAAAGCACGCGCAGTTCAGAAACGCCGAAGAACACGCCGCGGTTAGTAAGAAGTCCTTCGTTAGATGTGATTTACATGTTTAAGCTGTTTTTGCTACTTCCATGTTGTTTTCTTCAGAAGTGGCGCGCTGTCGATTCTGATTGCAAAACATGGTGGGTGAAGAGCAAAATCAAGTTATCAGACGATGGCAAGCAGGTATTCAAAATTCCAGCGTACTATTTAGCCTTTTCTATTTCATTCAATTAGCAGTTAATTGTGCGGTATTTGAAATGTAAGTGGGAAAGGAACGAGCGTTACCGCAGTCGTTATGCCGGATGCTTTGTCAGGGATGAGTTTATCTGCCCGTCATATTGCACGGTGAGTTTTTGCTTTTTTAGCCATCCGATTGCGTGAGAGAATAAATGTTTTTAGTACGTATTATAACCATTTTTAAGGAGCGTTATCATGCGGACGGATCCGTGTCCGTAGAATACTCAACCGGACATTTTCACGAGGCAAGATCAAGCCAGCGGTCTATGGTCGGACTTGACCAGAAACCCGTTGGTGCTTCATCAAGTGCGAATTGTGGTATTCAGTTCAAGGTAAGAAACTCTTCTTTATTCTACTATTAGCAAATATATATTTGTTTCTTTATGTACTACTAAAAGTTTGTGAAAGATAACAAGCCAGCTAACATCAATTGTGTACCATTGTCAAGTCAGTCATGTCAATTTCATATATTTGATTTTTTTATTATTATTAATTTTTGCTTTCTCTATGTAATTTGTAAAAGATTGCATCCTACAGATTCTTCCAAAGCCATCACCCGATGAAGCCGATTCTCCTGACTCCAGTGACTTCCAAGCAGAAGATAACGATGCTCCGGAAAATGTTGACTCGGAAGTGGTTGCGGAAGGCCAGAATAAGGAGCAAGAGGCTAACACAGACGCCAGCGTTGCGAAGTTGCTGAGTGAAATCGACGAGTTCATGGTATGTCATTGAATTAGTGGTATAATAACTAAAATAAAATTGCTCTTTCGAGACATTTTTTATGATGAAGCAGTATGGATTGAGAGTATCGTTATATATAATTTTCTTTGCTTTTCACAGCTAAAAATAATTTTTGATCACCTCTGGCCATTTATTGCGTGTATTAAGGAAGTCAACAAATTAAATAATCAAAAGAAGTTGAAACAAAAAGTATAATTTTATGCCGAAACCGGTCGCTAGCTGCAATCCATCGAAGCAATGGAAGATTTCAATGATCGTCACAAATTACAAGAGCGTCTCGTGGCTGAGCTGACCAGAAGGGGCCTCACTCTTCAACATTTCGGCATTCAGCATTGGCTCCTCTTCCCCATGAGCTATGATATCTACAGGAACATCAAGAAGGGATAACCAGTCCTATTATATGCTAACTGTAAGATATAAGTCCGGTACTTTCTGTAAATATCTGTAAAATACTGTGATGCTTATTATCCTTTGTTTTGATTTCCGGTTGAAATCTTTCCTGTCCGTGTTAATTGAATGCTACCTCTTAGTGGAGCGAGTTTAGTTGTTAGTTTTATGCATTGTTTGATTATTCATACTGTTCTCGGGAGTAGGTGATTCATAGAACGGCTATGCCTTACTATCATTCTCCTCAACTACCTTTATTCTTTGTGAATGTTCCGTTGTATTGATTTATATTGATCTCTTATCTTCAGTTTTGTATTTTTTGTCTGCAATTTCTTCTCACTTTATAGAGCTTCCTATTTTGTCTCATGTTGCATTGCAATTTTGACGTTGCTAATTGTATTAATAGAATAAAGCTTCTGTAAATAACGAAAGAGGAAAGGAGCTATTGGATGGCGTTAAACTCGTGTAAGCATACTGTACTCTTGGGCTGGAGGCAAATTCGAGTGGACGCCCTAATACCTCGTGAATATAACCTTAAGTGGTCCGAATAAATGTAAACGGCCAAAAACTATCCTAAAATGACAATGCCTTACGAAAGAACAGCCTCTCAAGTAGATAGGGAAAAAGTACCTTACTTAGAAAAAAAAAAGATTTGCCCCTCCCCCCCATAGGATAGCAATTTTTTATCCTAAAAAGCTGATCCTCGAATGATTCTTTGTTTTCGTAGAAAGAAATGATGATGATGGAAGAAGTGCCTAGGGAGGAGAAGGACAGAGGAGCCATGGAGATTCTTGCGAATCCTCAGAACTGCTCTGAAGTCACTCGCCGAGGAGATGATCCGGATGGAAGTGATTCCGGCAGCGTGGCAGGTATTTCTTCTTTTCTGCTTCTTTTTAATCTAGCAGTTTCTTTTTTTATATGCATAACTATTGACTTCCGAATATGCGAAGCAAAAATTACTTATTGTTAGAGGTAATAGAATCAAGTTTTGTTAACGCTTTTAATAATGATCATATGTTTTTTAAAGAACATGCAACATGTAAACTCTATAATCCCATCTCTTTTTTACTGCTCCATTTTGTTTAGGAGACACCCGCGAGACAGTGATTCTTGCGGTTTCGTATTCGGGCGGACGACTTGGAGCAGCGCTGTATCTGCAGGTAGTTTGTTGTTGTTATCAGGAAAAAGATATGTTAAGGAAATCAAAGTGAACTATCCCGATATGATGTAATGGATTGCTATTAACGGCGGAATCAGAATGTATTTTCTTTTTTTGCTTTCTGAAATGATGTGCGATTTAAACACTGCTACCCAGCCATTCCTTTACCAGCTATCCACCTTTTACATGTGACAGTATTTCAGTCCCTTAAAAGCCTGAATACTCCTTCGTACCTTACAATTAGGCAACGACAACTATTCGCCTTGTTCACGATGTCGCTGAGGAAGATGACTTTAGTGTGTTGAAATCGTGTAAGTTTAAAATTTTTATTTTTAAAATATATTTTGCTGTCGTACGTATTTATTTTTATTTTCAATCATTAGAATTTTTATAAATGAAATATTTCCTTAATTTTTTTTGGTGCTGGAGAATAGTTTATTTATTTTTTTTGTCCTTCTCAGTGCTCGCTGACACGCGACCGACAATGATTCTCGCAAATCGCGGCCAAGACGGCGCACTCCTTGCCCTGCTCACGAGAATGTGTTGGTTTCCTCAAGACCAGAGGCCGTGAATTAGGGTCCAAAGTGGCCGGGCCGTGAGTTAGGACCCTATTGGCGTATAATTCACGGCCCGACATTTCTTGGCCTCTTATTAGCACCTCTCCTCACGACGAGCTCTTTTAATGCATTATTTCACATTATACCTTTGCTAAGCTTTAGAAATGGTTCCTTTGTTAAATTCATTTTAAACATTTGAAAACCTTTTTAAGCTTTCATTAGAACACCAATAGTAAAGTAAAATTTGTATTTATTCCTTCTAAACCATGAACACGCAGGCGCCGACAACACCGCCATCCTTCCGCGTGCCATTGAAGAAGCGTCGACAGATATGGAATCACAGAGGACGCTAGAGAGAGAGGAGCCAGAGAAGGAAGAAGAAGAAGATGAAGATGACATCGATGCTCGCCCCCATCTCCTTCCCAACAATGCGTACAGTCAGTTTACAAGCTATTTTTCTTCATTTAGCCAATCTAATTATTTTTTAAAATATTTCATGAGCAGGTATTTATAATTATTTTTTATTTAATTAAAAAAAACTTATCTTTAATAATTTTAAAGATCTTAATTGATGAGTCAGTGCGCAAATCCGATTTTAATAAAAGGTATTTGGACAACAGCTTTTTCACTCATTTCATGTGGTTTGCATGCCTGTTCCGTGGATATTATGACTTGGGGGGTACCTGTAATCAGAGATGGTAAATGGCCCAAAAATTTTGGGCCGGCCCGGCCCGTCGGGCCCAAGGTCTGGGCCGGCCCGACTCGGCCCGTGGGCCCGTTTGAGCCCGATTTTCAAAAAAAATTCTCTGTTACAAGTTTACAAGAGTTACAGTGTTTTGAAATTCAGAATTTTTCATGCTCGTGCTACGAACATTCATTTTAATGCACAGAAAAAAGACTTTTAGTGGGAAAAATAAACAAATGAAGAATATTTTGCTCTTAACAATGCCACCAGTCGACCTGACATTGCGTGCTTATCGGGCCCAAACAGGTTCACGGGCCCGCCCAACTTTTTTGGGCCCGGCAGAGCCCGGCCCGGGGCCCTGGGCAATTGGGCCGGGCCAGGCCGGGCCGTTACCATCTCTGCCTGTAATTGATCTTTGCAATCAAGAATGTCTATTTATTGATCTTCTTGATACAATATTATTAAAATATATGCGCAAGATGTCAGCTAATTTCCGTCTCGTTCTTCCGAAATTAATAATTTATTCTACTTGTTTAATAAATGAAATAAATTCGCTTTGACCAGATTGCGAGAAGGCGCTGAGTCGAGTGGAGGAACTTTTCCACTCGGAAGCACTGAGCGAGTGCGAGCATGGACTCATTCTACGATTCAGGATTGATACACTCGCAACTAATATGGTCAGTCAACATTTTATCTTTTTTTAGTTTTTAGTAATAAAAGAAAAATTGAAAGACTATAAGGAAAAAGGACCCCTCAAAGTCGTAACATTTATATCTTTCTCTAACCCAAAACGCAACCCAGCGTGGTAACAGGATTTCGGATGATCAGGGATCGTGATGAACTAATTTTTCAAAGGGTTTTCACCATATAAAGACTTTTTGAGAGGCAAAGTATGTGATATCCGATACAAAAAAATGTTTGAAGGGTGATCAGGGAATAAGCGATAAAGGATAAGAAGGTTGTTGCTATTTGTACAATTTTAGATTGGAAATATGTGATGTCTGATTTAAAATATAAAAGAAAAAATATTTGAAGGATGATCAGAGAATAATCGATAAAAGATAAATTTATTATTCAAAAAGGTTTTTGCTATTTGTACAATTTTAGAGGGGAAATATGTGATATCCGATTTAAAATATAAAAATAAAATATATTTGAAGGTGCGAGCATGCGGCGCTCTTCTGTTGTACATGGACTCTGCCCGGGCGGGCGTCGAATTCGAGCATCTCGGAGTGCGTACGCCAGTCACTGCCATTCGCACTCTCCTCGTGTTCGTCATTCTTTCTCCATTGCTACATGGAGTCCATCAATTCAGTAGTCATAGACATAATGGCAAGTAAAAGAGTTCGAGACATTAATGTCAAGGAAAACAGTTCGAGACATTAATGTCAAGGAAAACAGTTCGAGACATTAATGTCAAGAAAAACAGTTCGAGACATTAATGTCAAGGAAAACAGTTCGAGACATTAATGTCAAGAAAGACAGTTCGAGACATTAATGTCAAGAAAAACAGTTCGAGACATTAATGTCAAGGAAAACAGTTCGAGACATTAATGTCAAGAAAAACAGTTCGAGACATTAATATCAAGGAAAACAGTTCGAGACATTAATGTTAAGAAAAACAGTTCGAGACATTAATGTCAAGAAAAACAGTTCGAGACATTAATGTCAAGGAAAACAGTTCGAGACATTTTAATGTCAAGGAAAACAGTTTTCAGGAGTTGATATTCATCCTACTTTCAAATACGAAAACATTCATACTGTACCATCTGGCATACTTAACAATTCCATGGAACCAGGAAGCTTCAGCCTGATGCCATTTCTCGGTGCTTAACTAAGTTAATATAGAAGTTGCCACCTCTACGACATTTCCCCTCCTTCAGGCAGCAAATGGTGGAGATGGACGATCTCACTTATCGATCACTCGGCATCTTTGCAGAAGAGAAGGGCTCGGATGCAACGATTAAGAACGCCTCTCATGCCAAGGTGGGTTGTCAGAAGTTCTGGTTTTTTTAATAACAAAAATTTTACCTTCTAAAAAAAATACTGTATACCTTTTTCGTTATTTGCATGAAAAAAGCAGTGTACATTTTTATATTTCATTTTTTGAATAGATATAAGGTACACTTTATAGAGCGTCCCCCGACAACGGCTTAGCCTCTACGGCTTGTTGAACCGATGCAGAAGTGCTCCTGGAAAGCGACTGCTCAGGTGCTTATTTTGGAGGCGATAAATTTGGAAAGTATTTTTTTCACCCTTTTTGGATACCATGTCACATCCCATAAAACTGTTGATTTGAAGAATAAAATTCTCTCCATCTGAAATAGTTGCTTTGCAGGAAATGGCTGGAGAGACCGACACGGGACCTGACGGTAAGAGTCAGATTTTTTATTGCTTATGATAATTTCAAAAAGGCAATGTTGAAAGAGTTTTACCCAAGGTTTCTTAATCCGACGTAAAATTCTACGACTTAAAAAAGCCCAGTTTCAGGTACTCCGGCAAAGACAGGATGCCATTCAATTTATGATGTTCGAGGGAAACATTGACGTTGTTCACTTTCTACAAAAATCACTCTGCCATATTCGATCCTTGAAGGTAGAGGATATTTTTTTCCCGTCATATTTCAAAAATTTCGTTGTTGACTTCTTGTCCAAATACATTGAGTTATGTACTTTTTTATATTAATAAATTCCATATTATTCAGACAATCTCGAAGCGCCTTCGAGCCTCAAACATGGAAGTCGCAGATTGGTCTGCTCTTCACTCGGTTTCTTCCATCTTTTCTTATGATTTGTTCTTAATATTAAAAAAAATTCATTACACTTTGAGATAAACAAATTTGATCTCAATTTCATCACTAAAATCCGAAATTATGTAATAATATCGTCGCAAAATATATATGTCGAGATATGAAAGAAATTATCTTCGGAGACCTCGGCGAAAGACGTTTGGTGCCCCTTTAATCTGTGGAACAGATGATGGGCATGGTTTTGACTTTCAGACCCTCACTCAGGTTTTGCCTTTCAGACCCTCAGGTTTTGACTTTCAGACCCTCACTCAGGTTTTGACTTTCAGACCCTCACTCATGTTTTGACTTTCAGACCCTCACTCATGTGCGTGGCATCGTCCACATGGTGAACGAGTCGCGGGTTCCTCTCGAGATCATCGAACCCTTCAAGAGATACTTTGACTCGCGACTTGCGGAAGGCACTTCAGTCATGACTGCATTGGTAGGTTTTTTTATTTTATTTAAAAGACGCTAGTGAGCTTTTTATTTATTTAAAAGGCAGTGATGAGTTTTTTTATTTAACTGGCTTTGGTGGACTTTCTTTTTAAATAAAAAAAAACATTGTTGGGTTTTGTTTTTAATTAAAGCTGCTTTGTTGGGTGTTTTTAATTTTAAAAAAACGATAGCTAAAAAAAGGACAAAAACTGCATGGGTAGTACATTTTTATACTTGATTTCCTTATTAATTTCAAATGATACCAAACATGCAGATTGACTACGATGAATCGTTTGCAACATCGGAGTGGATCCGGAGCTGGACAGCTGTTTGTTTCCATTATCTTCATTTTGGCTTTTTCTTTAAGAATGCAGGGCGATTGTTGAGAAAAAGAGAACTATTGCTAAAGTAGTGATAATCATTGAAAGGGAGAGTACGACAAGAGACAAAACAGAGGACACGAGAGAGGGAGAGAATATAGCGCGTGGAAGAGGGGAAAGAGGAGCTAGAGTGTGTGTGTGAGGGAGAGAGAGAGAGAGAGCGAGAGAGAGAGAGCGAGCGAGAGAGAAAGAGAGAGAGATTTCCTTCTCAGTGAAGTCCATCTACCGTTGCCTGCCGGCTCGTCTGACAGCAGAAGCCCAAGCCGAGTCAATGCGACTGGGGGTTCGCGAGTGTTCTGCAGAGTACATCCCCATGATTGGCTACATCCTCACTCTTCCCTCAAACTTTGACATTGAGCAATACCCAGAGTATAAAAGGTTTTTTTATTTTTATTTTATCATTATTATTTTATTCTATAAATATTTAACTTGTATAGAAAATAGCGTCAAAATTGTATCCTTTATTAGCCTTCTTTAAGCTCTGTAAAATAGATGAGTAAGCCATTTTTTTACATTTGTCTTTATAAATGAAGCATTAATTAGCGTCTATGAGAACTTTTTTATTGATTCGATTTTTAGGAGGGCTAGGTTATATCTGCTGTTAAACCAAAAATAGTCTGGATAAAAGAATGGTTTTTTTTTTTTTTGTAAAAAAAATGTAAATGTTTCAGCCTGACTTATGTCTACTCGGATGGAGGTTACGTGCACGTGAAAAGTGAGAGAATGTCAATTCTAGACGAGGAGATTGGCGATGTCAAGATGGTCATCATTGACAGGGAAAGCTCCATTATGCTAAGGTTTCTTTTTTTTCATTTTATTATTCAACACTTTTTGATTGAGCTTTTTTAAAAGTTATAGTTGACACTACCATCGCAAACGAAATTTATTCCGGTTTACCATTCTGAGACATATTTTGTTTAATAATGACCATTTGTTAAGAAAAGCACAATTTTGTTTGATTGATTTGGAGCGATTCTTTGTTGAGACTGGAACGTCAACTGGTCGAGCATCTTCCTTGCTTCCTGGAGTGCATGAGAGCAGTGGCAATCCTCGACGTGGTCCTTGCCCTTTCTGTGGTTGCAAAAGAGAATTCCTGGACGAGACCAACACTGGTCGAAAAGCCAGTGATCTATGCCGATGGGTAAGGGACTCCTTTAAATTATAAAAGTTTTTAATGTAATTAAAACGATAAATACATTGCAGTTTTTTTTTATATTTTTTCGTCGCAGTAATAGAACAAATATTGTTTTTTTTAATATGAAACAAAATTCGAAGTAATGGAAAAGCAGTTGTATCAGTGCAAGCCTTTATTTCTTCTTTAACAGAGTTGTTCACCCTCTTGCCAAGCTGACGTGTGATGGACCCTTTGTTGCAAATTCAGTAATGTAAGTTTTAATTTTTCATTAATCTTTTAATTTGCATTTTATCTATTAGTATTCTTAACAGATCTAGAATGAATTTTAGTTTTAAACAGTTTCATTCAGATCCGACAGCGAAAATCGGAAGGTGCACATCTTCACCGGGCCAAACGCTTGCGGCAAGTCTGTCTACTTGAAACAGGTCATTTTAAATTTCGCCAACTTTTGTCTAACTTTAAGTAACTGGAATCTCGAGACTAATAAGGAATTAGGTGTTCTATTGTATTTTTGAATGTCTATATTTGATTTCACGTATATTTATATCTAGAAAAAATTGTCTTGTATTTTTGTAATCCCTTATATATTTTCTGGTCTTCTTTAATTTCTAATTGAGAGATATTTTGATTGTCTTTTACCATTATAATTTCTTTGTCTGCCCTCGTATTTATTTCCGAGTTTCTCGTAGTGCTGCACCGATCGATACGGTTATGTTTGTGACCCTCCTGACGACCCAATCGATAATGAGTCGGCAATTAGGAAAGTTCTTCTGTTCATCTATTCATCTCGTTCATCTAAAGGAAAGTTCATCTTACATAAATTTCAATTACGTAAACTAAATTTCAAGATGAACTTTCCTATGGATGAACGAGATAAACAGATGAACTTTACTAATTGCATAAAGAGTCACTTTTCTGTCAACAGGTCGGTCTGCTTGTCTTTCTCGCCCACATTGGCAGCTTCGTGCCAACGTCGATGCACTGTGAGATTGGCGTGTGCAGCGGCATCTTCACGAGACTCTACACCATCGACGGAGTCCTCGATGGAATGTCCACATTTGCCAAGGATCTCGGACAGGTGAGAGAGAGGAGAGAAAGAGAGAGAGAGAGGGAGAGAGAGAGAAGGAGAGAGAGAAAGAGAGAGAGGGAGAGAGAGAGAGAGAAAGAGAGGGAGAGAGCGAGAAAGAGAGGCAGGGCTATACGGATGGAGGCATATTAGAGGTTAGTAGAGTTTGAAGTAGTGGTTTCATTAATTGGAATTGTAAAAACGATTGCTACAGTACCGCCCTACGTTATGGGGCCCGGATTGCATTAAATAAGTTAAATATAATCTTAAGACTCCCTGGAAGTGTAACTCATAGAAGGTTTGGGTAATGTTCTGTTTACAGAAGGCCTACAGCAATTTTGAAGAAAAACTTTCAGAACTGCTGTAGGTATTCTGTAAAGAAAAGGTGCTGATTTCAGAAAACGTAAACATTACCCGAACATTTGCTTCCACGAGTCACATTACCAGAGGTTCTTAAGGCTAAGAACTGTTTATATAAAAAAAAAATTCTTTTTAATATCTTCTAGTCTGATTCACTGGATCTGTTTTTTAAATGATTTAGTTTGCTCGGTCTCTACGACGTGCCGACGAGCATTCACTCGTTATTATCGACGAGTTCGGCAAAGGAACAATCACGGTTAGATACTTATCATTATCATTCGCAATCAAAGTGGCATTTATTTTTTATTGATTATTTATATTTTTTTTCTAATGAAAAGGACATTCCCCGTTTGATCGTAATCATATTCTTTTTTCGAGGATTAATACAAATTTGCTTAGGAAGTTGGCCTTTCCCTGCTCACTGCTACCATGGAACACTGGATCAACAAGGCAAGAATACACTGCATTTTCCTTCTTTCTGAATTGCAATTTCACTTTTGTTGTTGTTGTGAATAGTACACGTGAAAGCTGTAGAGATCCTTTGAGAGTAAAACTCGTCCATTCTAGGGTGCGAACTCATGCCCCCATCTTCTACTCGCCACTCACTTCCACGCTCTGGTTGATCTGATTGAAATGGATCCGGAGAAAGAGGATCTCCTTCGCTTCCAGGTGCGGATATTCTTCCCCAACTTGAAGAAAATAGAGAAATAACTCTTGCCTCACAATAAAGCTAACGAACCTTGACCTCCTTGTTTTGTCTGAATTGATTTATAATATAAAAATAGCACATATCTACTAAAAATATTTTGAAATGAAATATGTAATACATTGATTGCCTTATATTGTCTTTATTAATTTATATTTATGACATTTTTTTTCCTTCCCAGACGATGCAAGTGCTGAAGAAAGGCCCCAAGCTGATCTTCCAGTTCAAGCTGGTCGAAGGTGTCGTCGACTGCAGTTTTGCTGCGTACGCTGCGGCCAAAGTCGGCATTCGTGACGATATCATCGATCGGGCGAATCAGGTTTGTTTACTATTCTTTTCTTCCCTGATTATTTTTTTAACGATAGTCAACAGAGAAATAAAATGTTCTGACTGTTAGCGAAATTAAAGATATGTTAAGAATGAAAAAAATTATCAGTGAAGATTAAAATGCAATTTTTTAAAGGTTTATCAGCATCTTCGAAACGGTGGTCGCCTCCATGATGTCGAGCCACCGAAAGAAGTGGTACGTCCTTGAATTCTTATCTCTAATTCATGTGATTCGAATTAAAAATCTTTATTATTACTTTACTAACGTTGTATGTATATTTTTAATATATTTATTTAGCTCACCGATAACAAAATGATTTTCAAGGATAAGTTGTCAGTTTTTTTTTGAAATGTCTTTTTTTTTTTGAAAAAATATACGGGTTATAATATAAAGAAGTTAATGTGCACCCGTTATTTATATGTTAATTTAAATTGCAGGAAGCCAAGAACAAGTGGCTGGCGGGGCGAATGGAGAGTGTGCTGAGTGTACTGGAGAAGAGTGGGCTGGGCAAGGGGAGTGGAGGAAGAGGAGAAGAAGAAGAGGATGATCTCGGGAGTCAAGCAAACGCCAATACTCCCGAGGGAATGAAGAGACTTACAGAAAAGGTAAGCGGAGCTCTCTCTCTCTCTCTCTCACTCACTCACTCACTCACTCATTAGTTTTATTTTACTTCCTCACTCTCTTGCTCTCTAAATACGCTAGAGCATGTTTAGAGAGAGAGAGGGTGAAAGAGAGAGAGAAAGGGAGAGAGAGAGAGAGAGAAAGAGAGGGAAAAAGAGAGAGAGAGAAAGAAAAGAGAGATTGAGAAGAAAAAGCAGTAGAGTTAGAATTAATATATTTACTTCAATTCTCCATCGAGTTGTTCCTTTTTTCCAAGCCTTTTTTTAATTTATCACATTAGATGCTTGTAAAAGTTCACAATTGTGTCTAGAAAATGGACAAGATTCATTCTAGCTGAGAAGCCTGATATTCACTAAATCTGAACTGGCGGCTCTTGCCCGAGGCGAAGAGAATTGGGTGGAGGAGGATTGGAGAGATGGAGATGAGGATGAAGAGACGGCAGAGAAAGAGAGAGACGAGGGAGAAGAGTCGGCAGAGAAAGAGAGTGGAGCGAGAGAGGACGAGAGACACTCACTGGAGGGAGAGACGGAGACAATCGAGAGAACAATTACTGTATCATCTGGTTAGAATTTACGCAGTAAGTTGCTAGTTATTGGCCATCATGATATGCATAAACTTTAGAAAAAAAAAATTAAATTTAACATTTCGAGAAATTTTTCTATGTACGAAAAAGTTTCTCTAATTAAAATATTTGTTAATTGCACGTTTTAAACTTTATTTGCACTTCCTGGAGTTTTACTGGAGACACATTTCTTTTGTACTCTTTCTGTCTAAGCAGAAGAAAGAGAAGACATCTCGAAGAAATTTGTTTTTATTTTCTGCTGAGAATTCAGATGTGACATCTTGGGAAGATCGCAGTAGAGCGACGTCCATTATTGGAGATCAGAACCGGGTAAGAATTCTTTTTTTTTTTTTGTATTAATTTTAAAATGTTTTTTTTTTACATCGGCAGAAAAAGATACTAACCATAAATAGGATTCTTAAATCACTTCAAATAATTCGTTAGCTGTGCAGTTGATTTTTTTTCACTGCAGAATGGTGCCGACTCTGAAGAACAAGAGCTCTCCGAACTGGTCTCTGGAAGGAATACGACGGAAGGGACGAGAAGAGAGGAGTTGGCATACGAAAGGAGCTTTGAAAGGTGTCTTTATGATTTTCTAGTCTTATCATGAGTTGTTTTTTTTATCTGATCAAGGAGCTTGAGACATTACAATTCATATTAATCGTAGTTAAGCTTTCGCCGATTTGTTGCAACTTGTTTTCACTGGGAAAAGAAAACATTATTCAAAAACATGGTGAAATAAATTAAATTGGTTAAGCGTTTCCGAGGAAGTGGAAGGAGAAGATGCTGTGGAGGAGGAGCTGGAGGAGCAGGTCTCCGTGATGTCCAGCCAGAGAGGAGGCATTCTGAAGACGTCCAAGAACACTTCTGCGTTTGATCGGGCTGAAAGGAGGTTCGTAAAAGGGGTTATTCTTGTAGAGAGAGAGAGAGAGAGAGAGAGAGAGAGAGAGAGATAGTACGAGAGCGAAAATGAATAAGGGAAAACGACAGGAAGAGAAAGAGATAGAGAGGGAGAGAACGAGTTTGGGAGAACCACAGAGTGAGAGAATTTGTTCAAAGAATTTGTTCCTATTGTCCTGATATTTGACTGAAGTGCTTGGTATGCTCTGGTTTCAGTACTTTCTCCGTGAGCTTCTCCACTGCCGTGACCATGCTGATGGGCGGAGAGAATGAGGAACTTGCAGGAGGAAAAGATGGGGATACGGTACCACTAATTTACGCGTATCATTATTATGTGTATTTAACATTACTAGAATTTTTATATTAGTTTTCAAAAAGTAAATCAGAGATAGTCATGTGCACATGTAGTTTTGATATATCTACTATTTTTTTCCTAAACTGAGACAAGAGTTTTTTTTACCTGAACACTTCCGGAATGACACATTTGTAGCATTCTTCCAAATTAGTAAAGATTATATTGCAGAAATTAATAAAATTTTATCAATAAAATAAATAAACGAAAAAATGCGAGATCTTAATTTATAAGCAAATGATTCAATTTTAGGTGGTCGATGATAACTTCCGATCATCTCCTCGCCGTAAGAGTGACGTTATCATTGATGAGCTGTTCATGGGTCGGAGTGCGAAAAGACACGACAATCGAGGAGAGAAGAGAGAAGCAGAGAGTGGCGAGAGAGTGAGTGAAGGAGAGAGAGTGCGGACAGTCGATGAGGACAAGGAGCAAGGCAGTGAAACGAGCGATATTTGCTGCCGGGTGAGAAGATTGAGATCTTGCTAGAAAAATGATTGTCAAAGTCTGTATTTCGAAATAATTGTTAGATTCTTGCTCGAGTCGATTTCTTACTGCTAAATTGTTTTAGATCACTTTCTGTATTATAAGCAGCTGTATTGTGAATTCCTGTTCGTTCTAGTAGAATTAGAAAAGTTCTTGTGAGATCACTCCAAATCTGTTTAGCATTTTGATTAATTTGAACTGTGGAATTAATTGTTATGTAACGTAATAAAAAATTTTCTACCATTAGCGTCCAGGTGTTTATACAATGAAACGAATGAAATATGTATAATATTCAAGAAATGTGTGCGCGAGAAGTGGACCTATTCGGGAAGATAGAAATACCGACGGTTATGTTCTTCTAAAGGAAGCACAACGTTGTTAAATGGTGTCATTACTGTTGTAAATTAATGAGAGAGAGAACAGTGTGTAATTAAGAAAACGAAATTGCTAGATCAAATTACGAATTATCGAAATTTTTCAGCATAAAAGCGGAGAGTTACAACCTTTTTTTTGAAAACACATAAAAAAAATAAGTTAATTTATTTAATATTGGGGAGAAAAGTTCTGAATTCGCTGGCGAAAGTTACGACATTGTATCTACCGTGTTGCGAATGTGTTTCCTTTCTAGTGGTATATCAGAATTGGTTATACAGAATGATTAGAATCGCTTCGAGACATCTCTTCATATGAATCAGAAAGCAATTCATTTGATCAGATTCTTCGAACGGATTACAATCATACTGTAGAATACAATTATGATGTGATTGATTGATTACAATTATGATGTAACACTTCATAGGATACATCTTTGCAACACAGTCGACATATTACCTTAATGTTTGCTAGCGAAGACAAAATATAACACATCTTTATTAAATATTTCTTCTTATTTTTTACATGCTGTTGGAGGAGTTTAGGAATTATCCGCTTTTATGCTGAAAATTTTCGATAATTTGTAATTTGTTCCAGGAATTTGAGTGATCCAAATTTCGCACTAAAACTCTAGAGCGTAGAGACGCAGTAAAATATGGAAGGATTTTATCTTCATTCCATTGTTCCTTTAGTTTCCTTGCTGTTCCTAAATAAGATGCTGTTTCGGGAGTTGTTGCTTCTCCCTTTTCCTGTTTGTTTTCCATCGATTCCACGACATTCGAAGTACATACTGTTTGCTTATAAAGTTTTCGTCAAGAATTGACGTCAGATTTGGATGGGATGTCTGCAACTGTTGTTCTAACTTCATAAGCAGCTCAGATGAATGTCAGGAATGGATTGATTGTTCCCTGTCAGGCTAATCTTGTCAACCCTGGTTAATTCCTTGTTCGCTTTTTTTTCGTTTCGTCTCGATGCTGCCATCGGAATTGTTGTGCGATTTAAGTAATTAAATGCAGATTAATTATGCCCTATTCGATATATAAGCTAAGGATTTCCCTTGAACCGCTGATTGATTAAGCGGTTAGCAATGTGACAGCGATGCGCTTTTATTCGGACATTTTCTGTGCTCGGACTAGACAAATTCAGCGACACGTTTCGTTCGAGAATGTTTAGAAACTCTTTTATTCATGTAATTTTTTCCGAATCTAATCTTACCATCTTATTAATTTGCCTATATTCTGATATTAGATGGGTGGCGTGATCAGCGCCGACTCGGATTTATCTGAGAATCCGCTGCTGCGTCGTATTTCCGGCGTCAAGTCCATCTCCGACAACGACCCTATCTGGAATCAACTCTTCTCATTCAATCTCAAGATCGACGACAATGACGAGTTTGTTCGCCTTTTTACTCGTATTCTTCCAAGTATTTAAAAAAAGGACATGAATCGTTTAACGCTCAGAAAGCGCTGGGAGTTTATTAAATTCATATGCAAATTGTTGAAGAGTTGAGAGTGATTACATCGTTTATATTTCTTGGCGGTTGGCTCTTGTTCTCTAAATCGGTTTCTTCAACCTTGTTGTGATACATGTTTATCAGAGTTTGATATAAATCAGGGTATTGGTTGTGCGTTTGAATTATTATTCTTTTTATATATAAATAAAATGGATTTGGTCAAGCATGCTAATGATTATCTCTCTAGAAAGTTGGCGGCGGACATTGACGCGGCGCTGTCGGAAGTGCTCGAGGCGCTGATGCACAATTCGCGTGCCACTGGCAACTTCCACTCGCTCGTCCGCGTCTTCCTGAGACGCGCCGCCGAGTTGCGAGACTCGGAGCAATGCGACAAGTCAGAGGAAAATCCCAAGGCGTTATTCCACTCTTTAACTGTCTCTTCATTACTCCAAGTAATGTCATTAATGAACTTATCATTAACGAATGCTCTTCCATATTCTCCTCACACATTCAACTCTATAGATGTTCTTGATACGCATAAGATTGACAGTTATGAGGATTGTAAATATGTTCTTGAACCATTCTCGTTTCTTCTAGCTCTCGATTAGTAAAAGAAATTTCTTTGTCAAAACACGAAATTTGAACACCATTTTCCACCAAATATTCCCCGTCGTCAATATTCCAGCAAGATCTTCCTGTGGCAAACGGCGAATTCGCTCATCGTGCTCCGCTACATTCTCTGCTTCTTCACTCAGCGCATGAGCGAACCCGAACTGGCGGCAGCCTTTGACCGCCTCGGGCAGCCTGAGGGGAAAGCCAACGTGGACGACAGTGACAGTGATGGTTGTTAGCCCGAGGCATTAATGTTCCCCTCAGGGTTAAAAGATGCCATCTATTTTACGGTCCAAACCTGTTCTTTGGTCTTCGCGGAGCAGCCAAGCCTGTAACCATTTTGACGAGGAAATTCTGTTTTTACTCTCCCCAAGGACAAGAGATATTATTTTCAAGTAATACAGAGAATACTGTAATTCGCGAGTCTCGTAACCATTTGTTTTATTTGGATAAAATACACTAATGTGAGAATGTATATTGCAATGCATTTAAATACATGCTGTTATGCAGATTAAATATGCTTTCGCTTGCAGATGACGACAAGGAAGCATCGCCCTTCAGTAGCACAACAGAAGAATTTGTCGACGTGCTTGTTGAGATTCTCTGCGAACTCCCAGTCAAGTTAGTTACAGTATCCCTTTAAAAAATTTTTTTTGACACTTCTTGGATCTTTAAGAAAGTCTGAGCACAGGAATTCAGCCTTCTGTGCTCTATTAAAAAAAAATCACCTTCTGTTCAGTGCATTTTTCTTATGGTACTGCTAGTTCAAAAAAAATTCAATAAACTATAACATTATATTTTTCTCGCCATTTTATTTCCAAAAACTTTTTTTAGATTGTGATACTCATTTGCAAATGCTTGTTTTATGCACCTGTGGTTTTAATGTTGCCCATTCCTCCTTATGTTGCTGGACACCTGCTTCATACGTTTTTAGTCCAATGAACAACGAAGAAATAATACTAGCAATGAATATAAATGGATTATTGTTGATCAATTAAAGTACTATTCTTTCACTAAATAAATATTATTTGAATCTACGGAAAATGTTTTGCCGATTCCAAGCTACACAGTAATTAGAGGTAATAACGAAGGTATTGTTTCAATCATTACAGAAAATCAATAACATATTCTTCACTTTCAATTTTAATATTACCTTCCCTTCCTTCAGTGACCACACCCTTGAAATCCACATCGAAGCAGTCAAGTGTTTCCTTGCGCTGCTCTCCGCTCAACTCTACCGTGATTCCATCTCGCCCAATGCCTTAATATTCTCATATCTACTCAGCGGACCCTGGTTCGGGTTTTTTTTTAACCTTTTTGAGAATGTTTTTTTTATTTGAAGGTATATCATAGTAAATTATGTCAAGACTCTCTCAATGGAGCTCAGACTCTACCGTATTTGAGCCTGAAACAGAAATACAGTATCCTTTAAGCATCTTTCTAACTTGAGTAGGACTTATATTAGAGCTTATACATTTACGATAATTTCAGCACTCTTTAATGATTAAGCGCCCTTCGCTGCGTGGACATGACTCGATCGCTACTCCGAAACTACCTCCAACACAACACGGAGTATAAGAGAGTTGGATCAAAGAAGAAGCCCGAAGGAGAAAGCATCGTTCTAGGACTTGCGTGTCAGTTTTTTTTTCTTTTCTTCTAAGAATTATTTAGTATCCTTTCCTTGTTTTATTTAATTTAAAATAAAATCTTTTCTTAATTGCGGCGAATGAGATTTCATCTAGCGGTGAATATGTATAAATTGTATTTGTTTAAGCTTCGATGTGGTCCATGATGTCCTACGTCGCAACAGGTGGCTCCGTTTCTGAAGACGACGATGAGGTGCCAAATTCTGGCCTCACTTTGTCTTTTTTCCGTGCTGAATATCAGGGGCATATAAATTTATATTTAATAAAAGAAATTGAGTTTTAATAATAAACATTATTATGCCTTTTATTCTCTCTAAACAATTTAAATTTCTTCTTTAAAGAAAAAAAACAATTTCTTGTCCGGCGTCTACATGGGCCTTCAAATTTGTATTTAATAAGAGAAAGAGAGTTGTAATAGTTGAAATTATTCCTTTTTTTTAAATTTTATTCTTTTGAATCAAAATTTAATTTTTTTTTTAATTTTTTATTTTTAGTCCGGCGTCTACACGAGCCACGCTCCGGCGGCGTCCCTTGGCGGCCACTCTCTCCTGCTTCTCCTCTCACTCGCATGCCATCCCACGGCACCACTCATGATGAATCCGATCAAAGAGGCTCTCAAGTCATTCCAGAACTCGCAAGGTTCCAAGGCATTTCAGAGAATGTTTCCAGAGAAACACTTATGCAACTTTGCAATTGTCATTGAGCAAAATGACGGATGTATTAAAGTGTTTTTTTTCTTCATATTCTAGTATTATTAACTGGCGGGTCTATGCCCGTAGAAAACAACGGAATGGAAGTTTTTTTTCTTTTTTAAACAGTTCTAAGTTGTCTTCTTTTTTTAAAACAGTTTTGGTGGAAGATTAGAGTGACATCACTGATAAAGTGAAAGGTTGAAGATTAACTATAATCTTTCTTGAGAAGTATCATCCCTGGCCGTGTCGACAACGTTCCGCGTGGATTTCTCCGCTCTCTATGAGAGATTGTGCGCCACAGTGAGGCAAGAGCCGCCCATGCTTCTTCTCTATCTCCTCCTGCACAGAAACGCCGGCTTCCGCAACTATATCCTTAGCCGAATCAACCTGGAGAATTTGGTATCGATTTACATTATACGATACTTCATAAATAATAATCTCCTGTTCCATTGACTTTACATGGTGCATTTAATTTTTAGCAGTGGTAAAAATATAACACATTTTCCAGAGAACCATCATGTTTTGGTCATCCTCGGAACCCTTCCCGAACCTTACTGATCCTTTGATTTTTGTCTTATAAAATTTCACCTCGTCTTGCGCCCTCTTTCTCCAATCTGCTTTCAGACTCTTGAATTGGGTGTCTTTAAGGAAGATATTATGAATTTTCAGGAAGAACAATTTATTCGCGAGCAAAAGAAAGATTAGTATTATTGATCGGTCTAAAGTTAAGAATTCGTGTCTGATATCCTGAGGAGAAATCTCCATGATAACTTTGAGATAATGAGTGTAATCAATAAATGTTGACTACATATAGTATTCTTGAGATTATCCCGGTTGTTCGCATTCTCTTCGACAGTTCCTACAGTGACGCCAAGCACCCAGGACCATCTCAGGTTTTGGAGAGAAAAAATTGTTTTAAAAATTTATATTTATATATATATATATAGCGAGCACCTTTTTTTTGTCCCAAATTTCACTTTTTTTTTGCCCCAAATTATTTTCGTGTCCCTAATTTACTTTTTTTTGCCCCAAATTTTTTTCTGTCCTTAAATTTACTTTTTTTTGCCCCAAAATATTTTCTGTCCCAAATTTTACTTCTTTTTGCCACAAATTTCTGTTTGCCCCAAATTTAATATTTTCCCATCATAAGAGTGCAGTTGGAAGGGGAGACGGAAGAGGATGAAGGTCCGCGTGCAGTTGGCCTTCTGCCAGTGGATCAGTAGAACCTTAAGACAAGGAACGTGCACAGTGGACGAATTCGCTAACAAAGTGGTTCTACTGGTGGAACAATGCTACCCCTCCCAGCTGCGGAACAACCACGACGAGTTCAAAAGGACGACATTTAAAAAAACTGAAGAATAAAGCATCATCACTATGCGCGGCTTCCGCTTCACCCCAATCGGACACAAGAGCGAACACGCTTCGACACCTCCCCGCACCCTTGTAGAGGTGCCGTCGTAGAGGGAGAGGATGCGGGAGAGTGACATGGAGCCGCGGCCGTGCCACTCCAGAGCTGCACGCATGACGCTGCACGGAAGACTGCCGAACGCGTTCGCGAGGTCGAGGAAAGAGACCTCGCGGGGTGTGAAGGCGCCCTCCAGAGTGCTCATGCTTTAGATACCTGGCAAGCCCTCCCTGAGACGCGTAGTCTCGGTGGGTGGGTTGCGCTGCCGATCTACATACAAGGCTCACACGCGAAGCGGTCGCCCTCCCACCAGGGGAAGACAAGCAAACTCCGGGAAACCATTGCTAACCGGTGGCAGAGCAAGAGTCGCAGCTGAAGAGCGACAGAGCAAGCGGTACGGGGAGGAGAGACCGACAGGGGGAGGTATACCTTACTCCAATTGGCTTGACGACGACGGGCGGCGGCGATGTAGACGGTACGCGACGGCAGAGAGAGAGCGGGGCGACGCTCGAACGAGCGGCCGCGACTATCCAGACAGGCAGAGGGAGAGGGAGGGGCCACCGTCCGGGACGAACCCGTAGCTGGGGGGAATCACCGTCCGGGACAAGCCCGTAGGTGGGGGGATGGGGATGAGGGGGGGGGGGGAGAGAGCAACACCTATAGGAACACCAACATACATTCTAGCACAGCAAATTGAGACCTATATAACATCATTTATAATATTGACAGCAAAAAGTAGAAAAAATGAGGGCGAAAATTTTTGCGGCAAAAAGAAGTAAAATTTGGTACAGAAAATATTTTGGGGCAAAAAAAAAAAGTAAATTTAAGGACAGAAAAAAATTTGGGGCAAAAAAAAGTAAATTAGGGACACGAAAATAATTTGGGGCAAAAAAAAGTGAAATTTGGGACACAGAAAAGGTTTACCGTATATATATATTTGCGCAAAAAATAACTTTGTATTCTTGGGAATGTTACGACATGAGTTTTATGCAAAAGCTAATGTTTATATTTCAGCATCACACGTACCTCGCCCTCATTGTCGTTCTCATCGTCTCTGAAGACGACTTCTTCTGCAAGCTTATACATGAAACGGTCAGCATTTTCTTTTCTTAAGTATTTTTTGTTTGAAGTCTTAAAAAATTTTCTGTGGTAAATTTCACATGACAAAATCTCTTTCTTTCATCTCTGATTCTCTCTCTCTCTCTCTCTTACATAATCTAGAGAATTCGGTTGAATTTCAATAACAAATTGTACATTACGGCAATTTGATTCAAAATAGTAATTACAGTAATCAATTTTGCAATGGTTATTACGGCAATTAGATTGAAGATGGTCAACGGTGTCGACTGGGTCGAGCCAGAGCGATCGATAGGAGAGATCTCGCTCGGTGGCCTCATTGCCCTCATTATTATCCGATGTATTCATCGGAATACGCTGAGGACCAGAGTGAGTTTTGTATGATTAAAAAGAATATCGAATTGATCCATATAGCCTCGTTATTATCTTGTGAGCTGTTGTGGTTTATTTAATTTGCAGCAGTTTAAAATATATAAAAAATTGAAGTAAGATCCTGGCACTGTTTTGTGAAAGGCTTTTTTGTCTTTATATCTCGATTATATTTCTTTAAATGAAAAACTCGAATTTTTCTTGAGGATCGCTACCTGCACACGAACTGCCTGGCCGCCCTGTCCAACATGTCCTCCTCCTTCAAGAATCTGCCATCCATTGTCTGCCAGCGTCTTATCACTCTCATCGAGGTATTGTTTCCCTTTTTCTTGATGACTTGTTCTAGTTAATCTTACTTCTCGCAGGCGATGGCAAAGAGACACGCCAAACTGGTGGAGCATCTACGAGCGAACGCAGAGAAGGCGATGGAGGCAGCGGAGGAGGACGAAGCGAGTGCTGTCAACTATGTCAGTTATCAATTAAAATATCTCCAGTTAAAATAAGTATTGTTTAAAGATACTTTTGCCTTAAAGAAGCTATTCATGAATGCTATAAACTACCGTAATCCTCCAGAAAAGAACATGCAAGACTAGAGAAGAAGACCTCTAAGTACAGAAGATTTTAAAATCCATGGACAGCCTCTTGAAAACTGTTGAACATTCGTATTAATGATTTTGTTTAAGAATGCTTTCTGAAGAAAAACTATGAAAGATTGTAGTTGAAAATAATGTAAAGCCCAGAGGCAAATAAATGTTTAACGAAAATGATAATTTTAACATTATCCTTTTGTTTAGCACGAGGACATCACAGTCCTTGAAGAGGGCATCAGAACTATGCTCGAGATTATCAATGCTGCCATGGCCGGTGGAGGACTCAGGTGTGTAGTGATCAATCGATAATTTGGACACTTTAATCAATCGATTATCTTTTCAAGCAAGTGTATACTGTAGCCTTCCCAATTTTACTCTCTCGTTATTATGATAATTATTGTTATTTTTACAATTGGCGCCAATTTGGCAAGTAAATACATGATCACCTATGCTTATAAAAAGGTTTATTATCTTTTTTATTTCCTTGTCAAAATCGATCAGTGTTTCATGTTCAGGAACAATCCTCACCTCATCTATACACTACTGTATCATCGCGCGCTCTTTGACTCGTTCACGACGCATCCAATGTTCCAGGTGGTTTCTCTTTTCAGACCCCTATTTACAATTCCGGCAACAAAATCTAATTTTCTAAGGAAAAATGTGCTTTCTTTTGAAAGACATTAGAGAATCACTGCTTCCTCGATGTAGCCGTTTAACATAAGTGAATAAAAATATCGATCACTGACATAAAAATACTGATCATAGGTACTGTAATTTGGTTTTGCATGCATTCTAAATTTATTATACATTTTGTTTGCTCGTTGCAGGATTTAATGAGCAACATTGGGGTGGTTCTCACGCACTTTTCGGCTAAAGTCCTCGGAGAAGCGGGAGTGGAGGGCGCAGAAGGTTATTTATTTTTTTTAAATTTATATTTAAAAGTTGAGAAGAAAATGTTGGAGTCTGTAGACACATAGCTGAACAAGATCGTTTTGCAGTGAGCGGAAGAAAAAAGAGTGGCGCAAGCAATGTCTTGGCCGCCATCCAGAAGGAGGCCCTCCACTGGCCCACCGACCGGCTCAAGAAGTTTCCAGAACTCAAGTTCAGGTCTGAGTCATTTATTTAAATACATTTAAAAAATAATAGTTACTAATACCCCTATATTTCCATATAATTTAGCCGCACTACCCCACTTCTTATCATTCTCTACTCTCCTGTGTCTAACTTCCTCCCTCTATCTTTCACGCTATCAACCTTTTTAAGCTTACTTTGGAATTTGATTATTTTTTCTAAACTGAGATTTGGCATCTTGTTCTTGCTTATTCATACCATTTCGCGATTATAGCTTGGTTCAATCTAGTTTTTTTGCTTGCTATTTTTTCTGCAATTTAGATATATAACTAATATAAATAATTACCTTGTAAATGATTAAATAATAATCAGAGTGATATCTGAATGTTGAAGGTACGTGGAAGATGACAACACGGTCGACTTCTTCGTGCCGTACATTTGGCGTCTCGTTCATCAGCAAGGAGTCATTCACTTTGACCCTCAAAGAGTCAAGCTTTTCAGTCCTAATTAGGCTACCATAAAAGGAGGTATCGATTGGGTTTCATCACTAAAACATTCGAAATCCCAGACTTTCCCCGTGCTCAGCGTCAATTTAAAAAAATGGTACCATAACATGGAAAATGTTGTTATCAATTTTGTAGTGCCTACTCCTCGTAACTTGTTTCTTCTTTTGACCGGCTTAAAATGTTTAAAAGTCATTTCGATTGCCTCGTTACTTTTTTTTTTTGCTTTCTATATTGAACTGGTTGGCATAATTAGAAAATCTTTCATTGTCTTTTTTTTCTTTCTAGATTTGGTTCTACTGTTTTTTGTCGCGCTGAAAATGCTACAGATGCTAAATAGAAGTATTAATGTAATAATAATTAGAACGCTTGATGAATTGATTCTTTTATTCAAGTGCCGATAAGATAGTATTTACATGAGTATGCTAGCGTGAGCTGTGATATTTTTCCCGATTTAAGTTTAAGCTTATGCATTGTGAATTAATTACACATATGTTCACGAATAAAATGTAAATATGTCATGCAGGCTTCAATGCGCTTTTCTTTGTTTATTTCAATACCATATACCTGATGAATTTTTCATCGATGTCAAATAGTTTTCTGCGTGCTGTAACAAGTTTCTGCATTGTCTTCTAACGTGAACTTAACAAGTTATGTTGAAAGGAGTGGGGTGGAACCTGTTATAGCTAGTAGGGGGCTACGACTTGTCCTGGTTGATAGAGAGAGAGAGAGAGTCGATTGAATACCTGCTAAGCCTGACCAGGGAACGGTCAGAAACCCTAAATTCCAAAAATTCTGATATTTTGCATATGGATAGTGCATCACATTGGATGTTTTGGAATGAAAAAAATTAGGACCCGAATCCCTCTAGAAAACTTTTTAAACCCATTTAAAGATGCGTGAAAATCTCGTTTCATCTGTAATATGCCACGTTAACAAACGTTCCAAAGAATAAAACATGAAAGATTGGCGCAGTTGGTAGCGCTTCGGGCTACAATTTTTCTGTCCCTAGTTCAATGCCCCTTCGGGCCAAAGTCTTTTGCAAATTTTATATAGAGGTTTTGAAGTCGTGCAGCTCTTTTCTATACTTTCTATGTTTTTTTGAAATTTGAATTCGGACTTTGTGAAGTGCAGGTATCAAAAGAAAAAAATTTGCTTTGGGCTGTATGTGTGTCCAGGGTAGGCTGATGGAGACATAGGCTTTCCGATCCGACGAGACCAAGACCATCGTTTATGCGCTTTTTAACAGAATAAAAATTAAAACTTTCGGGCGATGATCCATGATCGGAAAAAAGATAATATGCAAAACAATCATTCACGCAAATATACGTACAAACAGCCCGAAACAAATTTTTTTTACATTTTGGTACTTGCAGTTCACAAAGTCCGTTTTCAATTATGTAACTATAGAAAGTACGGAAAAGAACCACGACCTCAAAATTTTTTTATAAAATTAACAAGAGATTTTTGCCCAAAAGGGCATTAAACTTGCGAACAAAAAATCTGTATTTTCTATGGCTATACTGACTTTATGAAGTGCGAGGAAATATTTGTTTTGGGTCGTATGTACATATGTATGTGTATGTATCAGCGTACCCAGTGGTGTGTGTGGATGGTGCAGGTGTATGTATTAGAGACGACTCTCCTTATTTTCCTTTCGCCACGGAATTCACAGAACCGTTTTGATCCGCATTGCAAACGGCAGAGCGCGCGTATGCACGCTTGCGGAAGTCATCGGCACACACATACGCACACATGCATGCAGCCCAAAACAAATATTTTATTTTGATCCTCGCACTTCACAAAGTCCGTATTCAAATAAAAAAAAACCATAGAAAGTATAGAAAAGAACTGCACGACTTCAAAACCTCCATATAAAATTTGCAAAGGACTTTGGCCCGAAGCGGCATTGAACTAGGGACAGAAAAATTGTAGCCGGAAGCGCTACCAACTGCGCCAATCTTTCATGTTATAGGCTTTGGAACGTTTGTTAACGTGGCATATTACAGATGAAACGAGATTTTCACGCATCTTTAAATGGGTTTAAAAAGTTTTCTAGAGGGATTCGGGTCCTCATTTTTTTCATTCCGAAACATCCAATGTGATGCACTATCCATATGCAAAATATCAGAATTTTTGGAATTTAGGGTTTCTGACCGTTCCCTGGTGAGATTAGCGAAAAAAAGAGGAGGAAAAATGTTCTTCTTGCTATCCTTCCTCATATACAACGTCGCTCACTGCTATTTCGCTACCCTTGTTGTGGGTGTTAGATGGTCGTTCTTTGGAGTGCGCACACTGCACCAGTGGTACAAGAAGGTCTGACTTCATAGCTAGGGTCATATTTAGACCCCTTTAGCTCTGGCTCATAGTATAGGGCTAATTACACCCCAGGGCACGTTAATAGTTTCAATTGCTAATTAGTTAATTTTAGAAATCAAAAAGAACAATTTGATATTTTGAACAATTATATACGTCAAAAACAATTAATATGTACTATCTTCCTAGCAATTCAGATGGCGGGACGGGCCGCCACAACGGGTAGCGGCGGACTGAATGATTGCCCAGGAGGGTCCTCGATGGCCGTTCCACCCCCTGCGGGTAGTGCCCCTAGGGCCCCCTGCCCCCTTTCAGTCCCCGGCCTCTCTTCCTCCACCGCCTTCCCTCTCCTCGCTGTGGCTGCGTGCCACGAGAGCATCACTGCACTCAGAAGCCATCCAGCCTGCCGAGCACTCGGCACTGATGAATTGGCCGCGATTCTGGTTGGGGGAGGAATTTCTTGCTCTCTCCCCCCTCTTTCTCTCTCGCCTATAAATATATTTATATGTTATTTAACTGATATCGTATATATTTTCCTATCAAAAAAGAACTTCTTTTTCAAAAAGGAGGGGGATTTACTAGCTGTGCATCTTTCCAGCTGAGCGTCGTCTACAACGCGGATGCACTGTCTGCCATGACAGTTCTCCTGCCGCCCACCCCTCCGCTGGCGGCGGCGGCTGCGTCCATTCCAGAAGAGTCTCCGCGGCCACCGTCGTCAATTCAGAAGGACGCCGAGATGGCGCCAGCGCCAGTGGAAGCAACGGCAGAGAGCTCAGCTGGAGACACCACGGAGAAAGGTATACAGAAGATGCTATGTGGAGAGAGAGAGAGAAAAATATATTTTTTCAACTAAAAAAAGTGGAAGATTTGAATGTAAAATTGTTTCTTTTTAACTTTGTCATTATTTTATAGAAGAACTAGCTTTTACTGTATACACATTTTATTTAGTTATTTGATTGTATGAGATATTAGTCAGATGATCCCTTTCAGATTCCACGCTTGCAGAGAAGAAGATCTCATCTGCCACTCCTACAGAAGAATCTCCACCAGAAGAAGCAGCTCTTCCTCAGGCTCTCGAGAAAGAAGATGGAGAAATGCAAAGTGAGCTACTTTCTCTTTTTATCGTTCACATGGGTTACGGTAGGTTATAGGATAGCGAGTCATTAAAAGGCACATATTAATGTTCTGGTATTATTACTGTCTAACTTTATTCTTTTTGGAATACAAATAAATTGTGGTTCGCCTGATTACAGATCGATTGTGAGAATGAAAGTAACACTTTATTTGCGATCAAACTTTTTGGCTTGTGGAGTAGAATATGATACTGGTCATTAACAAGAGTTTTTTTTAGTATTACTGTATAATAATTGCTTTCTATATTAAATATTATTATCTAGAAACAATTGGCATCTCTAGAAAGCAGTCTAATTTACGTAGCCACTGTCAAACTTCAATTACTCTCGCTCTTTTTGAGTAATTTTCATTCGTTTTCAAAGGTAGCCATACTCATATGAGGGCTACAAATAATATTGATATTCTTTAAACTTTTTGAGCTCTAAACAATATTTCCAAAATATATATTAATAGTATTTTGTAGTATTCAGTAATAATGAGTCTCTACTACAGAAGGAGAGGATTCATCATCTGCTCAGCAGAAGGTCGAGCCGCCTTTTCTCGGCTCGCCTACCAAGCTTACTTCGATACCTCCCCAGTCGCCCGCTATCTCGGAAAAGTCCACTACTACCAGAAGTCATACGGTAAGTTGTCAGGCTCCTTAAAAGCTAGCCATAAATGAATACCTACTATTATATTTTTTTGTACGGAAATTCATATTAACAGCTTAAAGTTTTAAGGGGGCATTGAATATTATGCAAACAAAATAATTCAAAATGTAATTTTTTTTAATAATTCAGTCAGTCTCGGATACAGACAGTGCGGAGCCGAACCATAAGAGGAGAAAGAGAGAAGAGACAGAGGACGAGAGAGAAGCGAGACGGACAGAGAGAAGAAAAAAGAAGGATGCAGAGAGGGAGAACGAGGCGAAGGTTTGCAATATTCTTCGCTCTTTTACTCCTATGATTATTCTTGGTTCATTTGTTTTATTTGTAAAAAAAAAACTTTTTTTACTTTATATTGATATCAGTGTCATAAATGAACGCATATAATTCATTCCTTCCATGAAAGTCATCGAAAAAATTGATTGCAGAGGGCACGAGAGAAAGAAGGAAGAAGCACTGCAGCGGTTGATGAGAGAACTGCTACGGACAGGGCTACAGAAGGCAAGGCTGCTGGTTGGACTATTGCACAGTTCTAATACTAATCTGGTTTCTTGCTCGTTTGGCCCCCCTTCCTCTGTCATTCTTTATCTCTCTCGCTCTCTCTCCCCTCTCTCTCTCTCTTTCTCTCTCTCTCTCTCTTTCATATTATCTCTTCCTCTCTGCTGTCTCTCTCTCTCTCTCTCTCTCTCTCTCTCTCTCTCTGTTCCCTCCCTCTATGTGTTTCTCTCTCCTTCTAGTACCTACATCGACTGCTTCATCGCTGTCGATGCTGACCCCACCAAAGACTCCGGATGACGCTCCGATAATGTCATCAACATCAGAGCACAAGCAGCAGAAGATTGGTGGGGCAGCCTCCTCCGCCAACCAAGGTTTCTCCTCACAAAGTTTGCTAGTCTCTCTTTTTTCTCTTGCTTGATTTATAAATAGATTTATTTTGCTTTTTTAAATTTATTTATTTATTTATTTAGCATCATTATCGCTACAGAAACGCCAGGAAGGACATATCCAGATGTTGATTAGTGAACCTGATTAGTAGAACTAATAAGCTCGAAGTTGCTATGTCTTCAGATTTATCCGAAGGCCTAGAGGATCTCTTCGGCCTCTCTCCGCCTCCAGCTCCCGCGCAATTCTCAGACGTGCTGTCTGCTGACCGTCCGTCCGTCTCTTTCGATGCTGATGAAAAGGTGAAGCTGAAATAATATGTCCATATATTATCTTCTTTTTCTACAACAAAATAAATTTGATCGAGCAATACTATGGTTTTTTTGTCAAACAGGAAAAAGTTGACCAATAATCAAAAATATAATTTAATATTATGATTTAAAGATGACAACTAGCAGCAGTGGCGTTGTGTCTGCGGCCTCCTCTCCCTCGACGTCCATTTCTACTGCTCCGAATCTTATCACGCGCAAGCTGGTCAAGAGGTTTGTACTTAGTCCCACTTCTTATTTTATTAATTGCTGAAGTATTATTTCAACTAATCGTTGTAAGTTATTGAAATGCTCCATGATGGCTAGTAAGTTATTGCCAACATTTTCCCCAACCAAGTGAAGCTTTCTTGTCATATTTGCCGTTTGTGCCATCGACTTGTTTAATTTCCCTTCAAGCCCTTAAGATATTAGACCAGGCGTTTTTGATTGATGTATATTACATTTCAAGTTGCTTGAGACCAGCTCATTGATATGTCCATACTAGGTGCTCTTGCTCTCGTCCATTTCCATCCCTGAACGAGATTCGCGCCAAGACCGGCATCGTCTACCGTACCCTCGCAGAGAGCGGCAAGACCATCGACAATCTCACGTACGGTGTTTTTACTTTGTAAAGTATTTCAATGCATTCATTTCAGCTTCAAATCCTAGTTTATATCTCTCGTTGTTGTGAATTGATTTCTCCTAGTTATAGGACTGTTTATCGTGTTTTTTTTTATGCGGGAAACTTTAAAATGGATATTATGATAGTTGAGTATTTTCTCCTACTGTCGATAAGCTGACCCTTTTCCAGAGTTTAAAATAAACTGTAGATTCTGACGAACTCACTGTAGTTCGGGGTCTCCAGAGCCGAACCCTCCCACCATGATTTCAACGGACATTATGACCACGACGCCCCTTTTGCAGCGTAGGCCAAGTCGTGATGCACGTTCGCAATGGAAGATGGCAGCGGGCACGCGTGAATCTCATCAACCATGACGGCGTCTTCCTCGCCATTGCCAAGGCCAGTCGTTTTTTGGATGGCTATATAGGAGGTCTCAGGGCTGAAAGTAGGGGGTCAATACACCCCTCGTTCACGGGTTCATGATTACACCTCCTTTGAACCCCTCAAGCCTGGCGGAATGCGCCATATTGAACATTATTCGGCCCTCACGGATGCACCGATTTCTTTCTTGATCATTGAACCACCGGGCCAAAGCTTTGTAAGATACTTTTATTTACTCTAGCTTTTGCTATAATAATTTTCCGTGTCTATGATTGAGAAAAACGACTTCATAGTCGCATTTTTCCTTCAGCAATTACTTGATAATATGTATTTTTCGTCATATTTTTTATCTTATTGTTGCAGAGCGACAACGGTGGCTTCTCAAGTCGTATAAAGGAGTGCACGGGCTGCATCCACACTCTGGAAATCATTGCTGTCTGATTTGATATTTGATAAGGTGGATCAACGAGTCTCGAAATTGCGCTGAACCGAGTACATATTTATGGTTATTGAATATAGAATCTCTCTCTCCTCCATGGTATCAATTTTTCTTACTCTCCAAATTTATTTATTAGACAAAAACTTATGGCTTGTATCGATATGCATGTCAAACTACTTTGTAGATCATGACAGAAGTAATAGAGCTCTACTTATTTATACGCACATTCATATCTTTACTCTATTTTATATAGACTCTATAAACAGCAGATTTATCAGCGGCACTGTATTTAGCTGTATAGACATCGCTAGCTTTATGCGTTGGTCAGTGTCATCTTCTTTTTTTAAATATAATTTCTGCCAGAGTGGCAGCCCAACCCATTAAAATCCGAGAACAAAATTTTTATCCTCATTATACGACGTCGATTTCTGTCGATAATGTTTTTTGTCATGTCGTCTTTGATATGATTATAGACGCTTTTATCAGCCCTTCGCGTGTCTGCTTTCCTCTTGGAGTCAAATCTTTCTCATAGAGATTGGGTCTGCATATGATGATAGGGTGATCAATGTACCTTGACCAAATTTGCAATGTCTATAGGCACCGTGTGCGAAACCCTCATTACAGATTTTTTTTTTACTATTTTATACTTTTAGATCGCTTATCAGCGACTTGTATTAATATAAATGTTTACTACCAGGTGGCAGAATTTATACCAGTTATTACTGAAAATATTAATAAGTTCTCCGTTCGTATTGTTTCTTCTTCCTTCTCCAACATCACCAAAATGGGAGAAATAAATGGTTTTTTTACTAGATCACTTGAAACACTGCAACACACTATTTGTATGCCGCACCTGACAATCAGCAATGTTGGTTACTTGTCTCTGTTGTCGTGTCGAAGAATCTCTCTCTCTCTCTCTCTCTCTCTCTCTCTCTCTCTCTCTTCTCTCTCTCTCTCTCTCTCTTATCTTTCTATATATCCCTCTCTTATCTTTCTCTTTCTATCTCTCTCTCTTCTCTTTCTCTCTCTCTACCCTCTCTCTCTGCCCTCTCTCTCTGTCTGTCTCTCTCTCTTCCTCGCTCTCTCTCTTTCTCTCTCAGTCTCTCACTCTCCACTCTTCACCATTTGCACACGTTTTCATCAGCTTGCTCGCTATCCTTTTTTCTGCTCTGTTTCCTGCACTGATCTCGGTGCACTGCACTTGCAGCTGGAACTGATGGGCAGAGGAGAGATTAGTGAGAAATGATAGAGGGACAGAGTGAGAGAGAAGAAGAGAGTAAGCAGACCGAAAAACAATAGGATAATGAAAAGGAGAGAGACAGAGAGAGATCGACACGAGAACGAAAAGGACACATTGCTGGCTAGTTTGATGGCATTTCTGCCTGCTTACTTACAAAGCAATAATGTTGCGGTCTACTGCAAATGAGAGAATTTTATCAGGCTGATGACGAGCAATTCATACGTTCATTCATATTTACCTAGAGCTGTTGGGTTTTATCTCTGTTTCTCGGTGCTCTCTCTCTCTCTCTCTCTCTGTCTTGATGTCAACTGGTTGTTTCCTTATTCCCCGTTATTGCTTTGCCCCGGTCTCCGTTCTCTAGTCGTTGATCTTGCTCTCCTACTCCCTCTCTCCCACCTTGCCATCTCTCTCACTTTTCGTTATTTCTGTCTCTATCTTTCGTCCCTATTCTCTCTCTCTCTGTCTCTCTCTCTGTCTCTCTCTCTCTCTGTCTCTCTCTCTCTCTGTCTCTCTCTGTCTCTCTCTCTCTCTCTCTCGCTTGCATCAATACACATGCCTAATCGGTCAATATTCGCCTTCCGCATGGCGTGACCAAACTCTTTTTCGTTTTATGTTTCGTTGTTTGCCGCACCACAATGTTCACGTGTGTGTCTCTGTATGCCTCTCTCTCTCTCTCTCTCTCTCTCTCTCTCGCTCTCTCTCTCTCGCTCTCTCTCTCTCGTTCTCTCTCTCTCGCTCTCTCTCTCGCTCTCTCTCTCTCGCTCTCGCTCTAACGCTCTCTCTCTCCCTCTAAAAGGACTTCGAGACAATCACACGGATAAGAAACTGCTGTCAATTTCAGTATTGTTCAACGCATTTTATTCTCCCTCTCTCGTGTCAGCAAATATGTAAAAATTTTAAGAGTTCATTGGAAGCCTTCTAATATGCAAGAGCGATGCAATTCATTCTTTTATTGCTCCACCTTTATTATTGGTCTTTTCTTTTCCTTCCTATGACAGTGATCATATCCGTTTGTACTTGAAGATCAAAGTGTTAGAGAGAGTTGCTGAGAAAAACGCCAGGAAAGAAGGGGGAGAGAGAGAGAGGGAGAGAGAGAGTGAGAGAGAGGAAAGACAACGCGATTGATAAGATTGAGGGAAATAATATTTTTGTTCAAGGTGAAAGAAGGAGATGTCCGAGTCAGCGGGCCGTCCGGGCATCGTAGTCTTCGGCTCTATCGTCCACGACTTGATCAGGTTGGGTTGGACTTTAAGAAACACTTTGGACCTTTCGTTAAATCTTTTTTTGAGTTTGGAATGTATTTATTTATCATTTATTTAATTATGTTTTTTTTGTCAAATGATGAAAATAACATTCGAATGAAAATAAGATCGTTCGCGTGGAGCGAAGAAGATCGACAAGGGAATTATAATTTGGTGTGCATTCTCTCTCTCTCTCTCTCTCTCTCTCTCTCTCTCTCTATTCTTAAGCTACACGGAACGCTTCCCTCGGCCGGGTGAATCGGTGCGCGGCACGGTGTTCCAGCAGGGACCGGGCGGCAAGGGTGCCAACCAGGCTGTCGCCGCTGCCAGACTCGGCGCACGCGTCCAGATGATTGGCAAGGTGAGAGAAAGAGAGAGAGAGACTGAGGAAGAGAGAGAAAGAGATAGTGAAAGAGGCAGAGAAAGAGAGAGGGAACGAGAGAGAGAAAGAAAGATTAAGTGAGAGAGAGAGAGAGTCACAGAAAGAGAGAGTGAGGGAGAGAGAAATAGAGTGAGTGAGAGAGATAAATCCGCAGAAATAGAGACAGCGAGGAAGAGAGATACAACGATTGACCGGTACAAAGATATGGCGAGCTGGAGCGAGTCTAAGTGCAAGCCTTGAGGTGGGCACAGACATCTTCGGCCAAGTGAACGTGGACGCCCTTCGTGCGGCTGGCGTCAACGCGACCGGAGTGGACGTGAGCGAGAAGGCGCACACCGCCACCGCCACCATCACGGTCGCTCATGATGGTAAGGATCTTTTATGGCGTTATAATTATTATAATAATATTTATTATTATTATTGTTATTGTCATTATTAATTTTTGAGAGGGAGAGGGAGAGAGAAAGAGAGAGGGAGGGAGAGAGGAGGATAGAGAGAGGAGACAAGAGAGAGAGAGAGAGAGAGAGAGAGAGGGTGAGGATGGAGAGAGAGGAGACCGAGAGAGAGAGAGAGAGAGAAGGAGAGAGAGGGGGTGAGGATGGAGAGAGAGGAGACCGAGAGTGAGAGAGAGAAGGAGAGAGAGGGGGTGAGGATGGAGAGAGGAGACCGAGAGAGAGAAAGAGAGAGAGAGAGAGAGCAGGAGGAGGAGAGAGATGGAGAGAAAAGAAGAATTGTTGTCTAGGAGAGAACTCGATCGTGGTGGTGCTCGGCGCAAACAGCGAATTCTCTCCGGCCACTGCTGATGAGCACGAGGAGCAGATCGCCAAGGCCGGGCTCATTCTGTGCCAGGTGGGGCAGCTTGAACTGCTTGAACTTGGGCAGGAGACAAATGGAAGATATTCGGAGTAATTCTTTTGCATTCTATAAAAGCTATGCAAATCAGCCAAGGCCATGCATGTTTGTAGGCATTTACATGTATATACATATGTAAAATTCACACTTTTTCTCCATTTAGAGCGAAGTTCCAGAGACGGCCAACAGACGGGCATTCGAGTTGGCGCGGAAACATGGAGGTGCGTGAGAGAGAACGGAATATGTATGAGTGGAGAGAGAGAAAGAAAGAGAGAGAGAGATAGACAGAGACAGAAGTAGAGAGAGATAGACAGAGAGACATTCAAATTCCAGTGACGACGTTCTTCAATCCGGCCCCTGGCGATCCCAACATGGACCCGAGCATCCTTCAACTGGTCGACATTGTGTGTGCAAATGAGAACGAAGTATGTACAATACCAGTAGTCAACTTTTAAATTTTACTATTTCTCGCCAATTCCCCTTTTTTTTTATTTGCTCTTAGACGGAATTCATCACGGGACTCCCGGCGTCAACGGTAGACGAGGCGAAGAAGGCGGCTGCGAAGATTCTGACGATGGGACCTCGCACGGTGCTCATTACTCTAGGTTTGTTGTAATTTAATTAGGTAAAAATCATAAATTTATTGATTATATTTTCTTTAAAATTTTTTTATAAATTCCCTAAAATAAAATTTTGGAAGTAGTTTTTTTTTTACATTTTCAGGTCCGAAAGGGTGCGTGATCGGCGAGGCAGAAAAGGATGACATTGTTCACGTGCCACTCGCGCCAGTCAAGGCTGTCGACACTACGGTGCATTTTATTTATTTATTTATTTTTTTTTTTGTAAAAAAAAATCATCCGTTTCTTATACTTTTACTCTTGCCTTTTCACTCGCTGTAGTCACTTTTTCATGCTTTTGTTCTTTTTTTTTAAAATTATTATTCAGGCTCAATATAACTTCTAAATATGTATTGTAAAGATTTGTTTTAATATATATTATATGTACCTCCTTTTTTTAACCTAAAGAGAGAAAAAAGCGTTGACACAATGAAAACGAGATATTTTGAGGGCGCCGGTGATTGCTTCTGTGGCTCGCTGGCTGCAATTCTCTGGGCGCAGAAGGACACCGTGTCCATCGTGGAGGCTGCTACTAGGAGCGCAGGTTTCTCTCTCTCTCTCTCTCTCTCGCTCGCTCTCTCTCTCTCTCTCGCTCTTCTCTTTCTCTCTATTCCTCTTATTATTTTTCTATCGTTATCGTTTCCATTAATTTGTTGCCTCATCTCTGTCTCCCTCTCTAATTCCCTCTTTGTTCTCTTGCTCTTTCTCTCTCTCTCTCTCTCTCTCTCTCTCTCTCTCTCTCCTTCACCTGCCGAATCCCCCGTTCCTCCAGGAATCGCCGCTCTGTCCGTGCAGCGTCGTGGCACGCAGGGTTCGTACTGGACGAAGCAGGAGATAATCGACGCCGGCCACGGGCACCTCATCAAGGATATCTGAGCGAACGACGAATTCCGCCCCCCTCTCCCCCCCCCCCTCCCAAAGTGATATTGTCCTCCTCATTCGGTCCATTCTTATATTGTTAGATGTAGAGTGTCTTTATCTCTGATATGCGTCTTATATGAGTCCACAGTGCCTTGTCCTATTCTATATTTTCGATAATACTTACAATTAATTAGCTCTGCTCTGATTGTGAGTAATGAGCAAAATACTAAAAGGAAAAGGATAGATTTTTTTAAAATATTTTTTTTACTTCTACGGCATTAAATATGCATCCTGAAAGGCGGTTTTTTTTTGTTCTCACGAGTGAAATACTATAATTACCTTTTTGTCCATATGCTTGCTGGCACTCAATAGATGGAAGTCTGAATAAAGGAGGAAAGGAAAAGGAAGTGCCGAGCAAGAGAAGTAAGCAATAAATCGTGGTCGAAGAGAGCAAAGGAAGATACGTATATAGTTAGTGATGGCTGTGCATTGCTATTTAGCGGATATAATTATTTCTGTGTCAAAGCTATGAGAGGTGATCAAAGACAGCGAAAGAACGGGCGAACAAATTGCAGGTCTCGTGAGGAGTTCAACACGTTCAATGAGGCATTCACTAGAACGCTTGATGGGAGCTCCGATCTACCGTAACTATAGTTGCAAAATCCGCCGCACCGCTGAAGGAAGCGCTT
>CALZFC010000059.1:770000-835000 GCA_945643635.1 Allodiplogaster sudhausi | reverse complement strand
ATGTGCGAATGTTTTTACATCATTCGTAACGTACACGATAAGATCTGCTCGCAGAACTGCTTCTATTTTAAAGATGCACTGATAATGAGCCAAATACATTTTAAACGGTTTGCACTCATTGCGAACTTCTGCTGTGCTTTTGCAAGGGAACCTTAGAGACTGGTTTGCCCATCGTATAAATGCTTTTATTGTATTTGTATTAATTATGATGTTATTAAACATTCATTTTACATCTTTGTCGAGATATATTCATTTCTTTTTTTAGTCCCGTCATCTCATCAGAGAAGGGAGAGACTGTTGTGGTGAGGGGAGACCCGAAGCAGAAGAATGTCACTATCAAGGCCAAGTCTTTCGGTCAATTCGACAAGGTATATTATCCTTTAGTTTCTTTTGATTCTTGATATTTTTTTTAAGTTTCTTTCTGCGTTTTGTTCTCTTTTTTAGTCATCATCTTCGAAAGGACCATCATGCAAAAATGCATATTCAGATAGGAAAAAAAAAATTTTTTTTTGCTTGAGTACAAATGCTTGTGATTCTGCGTGAACATGATTAGACAGGATACCAGGCTATTTGTAGGAATTCATATACCTTAAGGCTTTTGTTAGTGAGGAAGACGATGATATAGTATTCAAAGTTCTTCAATATTAAACGTGGGTTCTTCTTTCCAGGTCTACCTGCCAACCAGCACTCAAACAGAGATCTACCACGATCTCGTCGATCCTCAAGTCGAAGACGTTCTACGCGGATACAACTGCACCATCTTTGCGTCAGTCCCAATTCTTATCCGGAAGATTTATTGGTCTTGAAGGGAAGCGGCTGCACACACTTTCCATGCCGATCGTTTTGAATTATGAACATAGGCAGAAAAAAACTGCATAAAAAAGTATAAACATTAGCATTGTTGTTTGTCCGTTCATTCCGTACACGATAGATGGTTACGTAATTTTTGGCGCCACACTCAAATTAAGCTTGACGTTGATGTGCAGATTGGAAAAGAGAGAAGTAAGAACATTTTTCCAGGTATGGTCAGACAGGAACAGGCAAGACATTCACGATGGAGGGAGGAAATGCTGGCAATCCAGAGGTATCTTCGTATACAATAATTTTAATAATAATAATTATTATTATCAGGCCCATCAAATTTCATAATACGATCCATAGGGAAGTACATATAAGCGGAAAAATGATCTTACCAAAAGCAAATTTAAGATAGCGAGAGAAAGTGTCTACTTTTTTTTAAAACTTCACTTTGTATCTAATGAATTTGTTTTGTATTCAGTTATATTTCTCACATTTATTTTCTTATTTTTAGTGCGTCAATATTCTTTCAGGTTGATTGGGAAACGGACGAGGAGACCGGTATTGTGCCGCGCGCAGTGCAGCAAATGTTCTCGCTGCTTCATCAGCAAGTCAGAGATTTTCTCTCTCTTCCTTTATCTCTCTCTCTCTCTCTCTCTTCTCTCTCTCTCTTCTTTCTCTTTCTCTTTTTTCTCTCTCTCTATCCCTCTCTCCCTTTTTCTCTCGCCTTTTCATCCCCCTCTTCCCCTCTCACAACACCTTTATTCTTACAGCAGAACGAAGAATACGTCGTGCGTGTCTCCTACATCGAACTCTACAACGAAGAGCTGTTCGATCTTCTCTCGCCTTCCAATCCAGAGCAGAGCGCCGGCCTTCGCATCTACGAGGATCCATCTAAGAAGGTTTCCTGCGTCTAACTTCTCTCTCTCTCTCTCTCTCACTTTTCTTCGCTCACTTTCCCATCTTTCTCTATCTCTCCCCTCTCTCTCCCCTACCTTTTCTCACTCACTATCCCTATCTTCTCTCTCTCTCTTCTCCCTCTTCCTCTATCAGTTTCCCCACCTTATCTGGCTCTCTCCCTTTTCTTCGCTCACTTTTCCCATCTTTCTCTATCTCTCCCCTTCCCCTTCTCTTTCACTCTCCATCTTCTCTCTCTCTCTCTTTCCCTCTTCCTCTTTCAGTTTCCCCACCTTATCTGGCTCTCTCCCTTTTCTTCGCTCACTTTCCCATCTTTCTCTATCTCTACCCTCTCTCTCCCCTACCTCTTCTCTCTCACTATCCCTATCTTCTCTCTCTCTCTTCTCCCTCTTACTCTATCACTTTCCTCATCTTATCTGGCCTTCTCTCTCTCTCTCTCTCTCTCTCTCTCTCTCTCTCTCTCTCCTCTTCCAGGGTGCCGTGATCATCTCCGGAGCTGAGGAGGTCCCCGTGCGAAACCGTGCCGAAGTCTACAAACTTTTGAAGAGAGGTGGCGAAAAGCGTCGCACAGCCGGAACTCTAATGAACCACAGCAGCAGGTTACTGTAGACTCATTCCTACCGTATACTTCTTGGGCAATAATGGAACATTTGTCAGAAGATCACATGAATTCTGCACATTTTATTTCGTGTTAGATTTAGATCAATGGCAGTTAGAAGAAGAAGGAGAGAGAGAGAGAGCGAGGGAGAGAGAGATAGAGAGTGAGTGAGGGAGGGAGAGATAGAGAGGCAAACGAGGTAGATGGTCACATTGGACAGAATTGCGCCTATTTCGAATGCCGTGAATATATTGAATAAATAGACGAATTGGTGTTCCCTCTTCCATTTCGACTGGACGATCAGAAGATGTGACGGTATTACCAAGTCAATGGATCATTTTAAACGGTTCAACATTAATTTCAGTCGCTCGCATTCCGTGTTCACGATAAGTGTCGTCGTGCGCGAGATGACCCCGAGCGGGGAGGAGCTTGTCAAGCAGGTTATTTACTTTTCGTAATTTTTCGTAAAAAAAAGATTTTTTATACTTCTTTTAAAAAAAATTAGAAATATATTTTTTTTATCCATTGTGGCGTAATTCCTATTTTCAGAAAGGGAATAGTCATTATAACCAAGTAGTTCTTCTCGAAAGTTTTTGTAAGTTTAATGTGCCTGCAATATTTTCAAAAGAAAAGTCATGTGGACATTTATAAAGTTTTTTTTTTTCAGGGAAAGCTTCACCTTGTCGATCTCGCTGGCTCGGAGAACATTGGCCGCAGTGGAGCGGAGGGCAAGCGTGCCAAGGAAGCGGGTAATTGGAATTTGAATTTCCCGCCAAACCATGAAATTATTAAATGAAAATACATATATTAAACTTAAAGCAATTATTAATTTGATAACAAGTCAATTTCCCTCTTTTTTTTTGTCCGCTTCAACCGGCCTTTCTAATTAAATTGAATTACAAATTAACAGCAATATATTTAAAAATAAAACAGTAATAGTAATTCGCAGGCCAAATCAACACTTCTCTCCTCACTCTGGGCCGAGTTATCACTGCACTGACAACGGGAGCACCGCACGTTCCTTACAGGTAGGAAGCAAGATTAAAATAAGATTATCTTCTTTTAAAATTCATTACGTTTTCCTGAAAGTATGCGACAACGCAATAATAACGTGTTGATTTGATGGGAAGTAAAAAAAAAATTACGCCTTGTGACAAGAGACCATATGGAGGGAATGATATCGTAAATAATAAAGTTTTTTTTAAAGAATATATTTGACATCCTAAATTGCAAAATAGATGAATGAACTTTATAAAGTAAGAAGTTGACAATGATTTCTTGCGACATGAATAGTAAGTTAGTGTCTAGGCTATGGTTCTCTCGTTATAAGACTAGCTCTCTTTAAAATAGTAATGGTGATGTCTATTTAGAGAGTTTAGTTGAGCAAGATTATTTAACTCTTGATTAATGTTCAGAGAGAGCAAGTTGACGAGACTCCTGCAAGACTCACTTGGAGGCTCCACCATCACCACTCTCATCGCAACTCTCTCGCCCACCAGTTCCAACTATGAGGTTGGAAGGGAGAGAGAGAGAGAGTTAGAGAGAGAGGAATAGAGATGAGAGAAAGGGAGAGAGAGAGGATAGTGAGAGAACAGAGAGAGAGAGAGAGAGAGAGAGAGATGGCGAAAGGGAAAATGGGAGGGAGAAATAAGAAGAGAGAGGGAAAGGAGTGGAAAGAGATAAATGAGAGGAGAGGTGGGGGGAGGAGAGGAAAGAGAGAGAGAGAGAGAGAGAAAGAATGCGAAAGAGGGTGAGAGGAGAGACAGAGATAAAGCAGAGGAGAGGGAGAGAGAGATGGTGAAGGATAGAGAGAATATAGTAAGAGGGAGAGAGAGAAAGAGACTAAAAGACAGAAAACTTGTTAGTGGTCATGATGAAACAGAAAGGTCGCTACTCAGGAGTCTCATTCCACGCTGGAATACGCGCAACGTGCCAAGAACATCAGAAACCACCCCGAAATCAATCAGAAGCTATCGAAGAAGGATCTCTTCAAGGTTAGAGTCACGGGAGCTAAAGGGACAGAGTCAACACTGTAGCTAACAATGAAAACGTGTAGAATTTGCACCTATGTGAGTGGGTTTAGCCCCCTAAACTGGTATTCACACCGAATTCAAGGCTCCTTTGAACCACTTCCCCTGTCGAGAGAAATGGAGCAAGAAGAAATGAAAGAGTTCTTTAGGAATATGCGACGGAGATTGAAAAGCTGAAGAAGGATCTGCGAGCAGCGAGGGAGAAGAATGGCGTCTATCTGGAGCAGGAGACACTTGAGTAAGCATACAGTCTCTTTCTTTCCATTTCAAGAAATTACTGTAGTTTTTATTGTACAAGAACTAAAAAAATAATATTTATAATTCGATACGCGGAATATATATATATATATATATATATATATATATATATATTGCCTAGAAATAATATGAAGTTTGATGCTATTATCACTGGGCAAGAAGCTCGTAGTGTAAGCGTCACAAAATGTGGAAAATAGTTTTATAACTTTTTTTTATCAATCAGTTCATGTATGCTGATATGTCACCAAATAAAATATGTAATAAATTATTACGTTGTAACATTTTCAGCGGAATGGAGTCGAATCTGAGAGAGCAGAACAAGAAAATCGACGAATTGACCGAGAAACTCGAAGATGCTTTCGACAGATTGAAAAAGGTGATTAAATTGCCATCTCAGATCATACAGTTTAAAGAAGAATCTTCCCCCTTACCTTTCATTCTCATACAGTCGAATATTTGGAGAGGAAAAAGACGTCATTTGGGCATCCAAATATGGGTGGGTCTCTTCCTTCTTTTTGCAGGCTCCCATCACTGTTGCTTAGAATTAGACGTGCATTCATTTCGACCTAAAGCTCATTTATGAGATTCTAAAAGTAGGATTATTGAGATTACAAAGAAATATTGACAGGAACAAAGGTTTGATTAGATGAAATTGATCTCAAGTAGTATGTGAGTCTACTGAGCTTAAGAAATTGGAAGCATTCTTCTTATTGAACTTTTCGTTTAGTTCATGGCTGACCAAGAGCTGATGGATCACCACTACCGACTTGCTTACGGGCGTATGAAGGACGTAGAGGAACGACTCAAGAAGAGAATCGCAGAGCTGGAAGAGGCGAACATGGTTAGAGAAGAGAGAGGGAGAGAAAGAGATAAGTGGTGAGAGAGGAAAAAAATAGATGACTAAGGAAAGAGAGCGTAAGTGAGAGAGAGAGAGAAGGAAAGAGATAATTGAGGAGAGAGTGGGGATAGAGAGAGAAAGGGATGAGTAAGGAGAGAGGGCGTTAGTGAGAGGGAAGGGGGAAGAGAGAGAGAGATGAGTGAGGAAAGAATGCGTAAGTGAGGGAGACAGCGAGAGAGAGAGAGAGAGAGAGAGAAACGAGGAAGAGAGGAATAAGATTGGATGAATTGATACACATCATGTGTGTTGCGCATTCTTCCACTTGTGCAGTTTTTGTTATAAATATACAGATTTATTATTAATTAAGAGAGAGATTTGTGAAATCAATTCTCTTCTACTTTATTTTAATGTCTATTTTCTTTTTAATCATTTAATAACAGATTTGACATTTTAGCACCTCGCACAAACGAAGAAGGAGCTAGCGGAGACGAAAGAAGTGCTGGAAGACATGAGAGTGGCTGCTGTCGAGCAACAGAGTGACGCAAAGAAGGTTGTTTTTATTATTATTCAGTTATTTACTTATTTATTTATTTACTTGTTTATTTATTTATTTATTTACTTGTTTAGTTATTTATTTATTTATTTACTTGTTTATTTATTTTCTTAAATTAATAAAGTAGACCGCATAAATAAAAGAACTGACAGTTGTATTTATAGAAATATGTTTTTTTTTTAAATAAATAATTCTACTTTATTTTCAACATAAGGAGAAGTACAAGAAGTAGCAAGTTTTCGTTTATATTATTTGATCCATTTTGAACGATATTGAAACTTCATTTTCTAGCTTCTTATGCTAAATTTTTTTAAATATATAATAAAGGAAGTTTGATAGTTTTATTGTAACAAAAGCGCACGAAATATATTTTATCTCTTAGTTATCTTCTCTCTTCAATAGTTTTTTTTTCATTTTTAATTGCTCGGTCTTAAAACTATTATCGACTATAATTATACAGGTGTGGTGGCATCCTAGAAGGTTTGGTGTGATATAATTAATTAATAATTACAGTTCCGAAAGGCCGCTTTGGCAGCCGGAACTCGATGCGATCAACTACACGAGAAGATTGAGAGGATTACGAAGAGCGAATTGGAGAATCACAAGAGAGCGATGGAGGTTAGTATTGGTTTTATTTTAACATTATTAGAAATATATTTTTCCACAGCATTAACTACTTTTTCTTAAATAGAACAAGATAAAAAAATTTATATATATATATTCATAAATAGCTGTAAACATGAAACAGAACGGAGATATTATGAAGACAAGGTTGGAGAATAATATTTTTATTATAAATTAATTAAACATATGCTTCATTACCAACTAAAGCTGATTTAGTTCCACATTGATTGTATTTCTACTAATATGTTTCCTTCTGATCGTCTCTCTCGTTATGCATTATCTCCGAGACTTTAAAAGGACTTTTAAAATTTGTAATTAATTTCGAGAATTATGAAAGATAATCCCGAGAGTTCTGTTCCTGTTTGTTGTATGGAATACATATTTACATTTAATGCACGTAGGCCCATGACGTTGTGGAGCAAACGGGTCCTGAGACGATGGATGACGTCACTGAAGCGGCAGCCAAAGTGACCAGCTTGGCAGAATCGGCACTCGGACAACTCGGTATAACGCACTTTTCGTTTATTTATTTATTTATTATGAGCAAAAAAAAATACAATCCTTCCGTTCCTTTAAAAGCTTAAAAGAATTGTGTGCTATCTGTATAAAAGAGTAATTCATTTCCAATTTATTAAATTAAATAAGTTATAAAAGACTGGTGCCATAAATAGAAAAGGTATGATGATAGTAAAAAAAAATCTTGCAGTAAATGTCTCGTCTGCCACTGCGATTGGGATCCAGGAGTCTCGCATTGGTCTGGATGCGATGGTCTCAGCCGCGAAAGAGTCTATTCAAGAGCTCTTCGATAAGACAATCAAGGTACTGTAGGAGTACGGTATCTATATAAATAATTCTACAGGGTGTACTGTAGCTACAGTAATAGTTCGCTATATCGGAGAGGAGAGGTTGCGTTTGATTTTTAAACATATTTAGTTATATGAAGTCAATTATGTTATTATCACAATGCGAAATTGAAGACAATTGTAATTGTGGTGTCTAGGGAAGAGATCGAGGGAGAGAGATAGAGAGAGAGAAGCAAGTGTGAGATTACGAGGAGCCTAGGGGTTCATACAACCAGAATAAGCTCAATTCGAGCCAGACAAAAAGGATTGCCGCCGAAATTCGATAACTACGTTTCCAGAAATGACCTTTTGGGAGGAAAATATCTAAATCTGATGGTGGAAAAGATTTTATAACTGAGATTATCGTTATAAATAGATTGAATTGTCACAATGAGGCCACTATTTTATTCCCTGAACCAAATGATACTTTCAGAATGGCCACGAAATGCAGGCGGATCTGAAGAAGATGGACACGGCCATGACCGCAAAGATGGTTAGGAGGTGTTTATTATCCAAAAAAAATATATTTTTATTTTTTTTAATCATTTTTATTGTGTTTGGAAAAAAAATTATGTTAAATTTTATTTTTAAGAATTACAATAAGTTATTCCAGAAACTCTTCTTTAGGCCAGACATACGGCTCAACTCGCGAGTCTCAAGAGCTTGGTCAGAGAGGACGAAGTCGCACGCCAGGCAAGCACCAGCAAGATACAAGCAGAGAACGAGCAGCTCAGACAGGAACTCGCCAAATGGGTTAGTGAGAGAGAGAAAGAGAGAGAGAGAGGGTGAGAGAGAAAGAGAGGATGAGAGAGAGAACGAGAACGAGAGGGTGAGAGAGAAAGAGAACGAGAGGGTGAGAGAGAGAGAGAGAACGAGCAGCTCAGACAGGAACTGGCCAAATGGGTTAGTGAGAGAGAACGAGAGGGTGAGAGAGAACGAGAGGGTGTGAGAGAGAAGGAAAATGATGGACATTAGATACATGTGTGATCTTTATCTGCGTTATTTGGGAAATTAAAAGTGTTAGAGGAAGCATTGGTGTCCGCGATTAAGCGAGATAAACGGGTACGAGAAAGCGGCAGTGGGAAGAAGAGTGAGGGAGAGAGAGAGAGAAAGAGAGAGTGAGAGAGAGAGAGAATTGATGCATAATGTTAGAGCACATGGATAGTGAAAAGGGTTCCTACCATGAGAGCAGTAGCAATCCACAAGGAAGTGCAAGGGAAAAGCTCATGGTCAGAGGGTTGTGATGACTACCGCTGGGTACTTATTTCTTTATTCTTTATTGAAAAATTTCAGCGCTCCGCAACTCGCGATTTTATCACGACGGACGAGCAGAATGACGCGGACAATGATGAACAGGCCCAGAAGCTGGCCGAACAGAATGCCATGGTTAGAAGGGGATACGGAGAGAGAGAGAGAGAGAGAGTAAAAAAGGGGAAGAAGATGCCAGAGATAGGGAGAGCATTGGGGGGGGGGGAGTGGAGAGAAAGATAGAGCAGAAAAGAAAAGTAAGGTAGGCAAGATAGCAAAGGAGGAAGTGGACTGACCATCAGTCGGGTTTTCACCTTGAAAGATGGAAAGTAAGAAATGTAGTCGATTTTCAGGAAATCGACAAACTGGCCGCGTGTATTGAGCAGCTCCGGAAGACCAAGGAGCAGCTCCAGACGACCAAGGAAAAGCATGTGAGTGGGAGAGAGAGAGAGAGAAGAGAGAGTAGAGGGAATGAGAGAGAAGAGAGAGAATAGAGGCAGTGAGAGAGAAGAGAGGCAGTGAGAGAGAGAGAAGAGAGAGTAGAGGGAATGAGAGAGAAGAGAGAGAATAGAGGCGGTGAGAGAGAGAGAGAGCGACAGAAGCGTATGTTAGAGATTAAGCGATAGAAGAGAGAGTGAGAGGAGGATAAGTAAGAGAGGAGTGAGTGAAAGAATGAGCGGGAGAGGAGAGAGTTTAAGAGAGAGAGAGAGAGAGAGAGAAAGAGAGACAGAGCGAGAGATCTAAAGGACTCCCTGCAGCGTGGCTTCGAATTTATTCAAAAAGACTTTAGATGTGATAAATATCAAGTTCTGTAGCGACGTCTAATCTTTTCCGTTCCCTCCCAAGTCAGGGACTAAATCTTCTTCTGCTCTCTCTGTCTCTCTGTCTCTTTCTCTCTCTCTCTCTCTGTTTCTGCCTCTCTTTCTCTCTGTCTCTCTCTCTCTCTCACTCTTCCCTTCACGCAGGAATCTCTGTGGAAGAATGCGCAAGAGAGGAAATCTGCCTTGCGCGCTGGAATTCTCACCGATACACAGCAAGCAGAGAAGGCGCATGCAGAGCAGGCGAATAAGGTAATAGTTGGAGATTGTGGTACGCTATCAAATATGAAAGATAGAAGCTAACTTTGTTATCACGAACTTCTCTCTATCTAAATTCATTAGGCATCGAGATGATCTTTTTCTTCTTTTCTTTTACCAACTCATGAACTCGTTCCCGAATTGTAGTTTGTTGCCGAGTCCTGCCCAACCCATTTCCGGGAGCCACAAAAACCACTTCAGTAGTACATCTGATTTTGCCCTCCTCGCTATTCAAGCTCAGTAACTCTCTCTCTCTCTCTCTCTCTCTCTCTCTCTCTCTCTATTTCTCTTTCTCCCTCTCTTTTCTCTCTCTCTCTCTCTCTCTCTCTCTCGCTCCCTCTCGCTCTCTCTCCTTTTATTCATTTATATTCCTCTTTAGTCTCTCTCACTCTGTTTCTTTATATCTCTCTCTCTTTATCTCTCTCTCTCTCTCTCTCTCTCTCTCGCTCCCTCTCCCTCTCTCCTTCTATTCATTTATATTCCTCTTTAGTCTCTCTAACTCTGTTTCTTTATATATATATATATATATATATATATATATATATATATATATATATATATATATATATCTTTATACCTATCTCTCTTTCTTTCTGTCTCACATTCTCTCTCTCTCTCTCTCTCACTCTCACCCGCTCATTTGATTGCAGATTGACCAAGTACTCTCCGAACAACGTGAGCGTGCTCAGAAGGTGACAAAGCAGGTTCTCCAAGTCACGTCAGTCCATTGCATATCTTTATAAAATATATAAGATATTTATTTTATCTTTATTCACTTTTAAAAACCTCTTAATCTCTATTCCTCTCTCTTCTCTCCTCCCACTCACTATTTTCTCTTCTCTCTAACTCTCTCACTCATCACACTCTCTCTCTCTCTCTCTCTTTCTCTATTCTTCTCTCTTTCTTCTCTCTATGTCTCTCTCCCTGCTCTCTCTCTCTCTTCTTTCTATGTCTCTCTCCCTCCTCTCTCTATCTCTCCTCTCTCTCTCTCTCTCTCTCTCTCTATGACTCTTATTTCAGTGAAGCTGTCGAGAAAGAAGAAGCAGATGGAGTGGAGTCGTTGTCGTCTTCCCTGACAGCCAGCTCGAATCACATCGCAAATCACACTTCTCTCACGGAGCAAAGCGTCCAAGAAGCAGTCACAAAGGTAAGCAATTTCTTGAATTTTAAAATTAATATGTAGTTTAAAGAAAAACTATAAGGTTTTTTTCGTATTTCAAGGTTGCATATTTTCATAGAAGCTGAACGTTTTTTTTTTACTATTAAAATTGGCATTAACTCATAGCTTGTTGATATTTAAATTATGTTTCTTAATGATTTTACAATTTAACTGCCGCTTGGAGCATGGCACGGCGTTGTTAATTTTTAATTTATTTTAGTTTTAATTTTTACATTAGCTTAACTCGCTCACGGAAGAGCAAGTGGCGCGGATGGAGAGCGTTGGAGATGAAGTGGCGAAGGGAATAGCCGAGACGAGCCAGCTCATTCTCCAGCAGGTTTCTTTCCTTTCTCTTTCACGTTATTCTCTTTCTTCCAACTTGTGCTAGAAGGGCAATGGAGAGAAGGTAATCAATCCCATTCTGATATTATTTTCTAGCATTTTCTTACTTCTTTTTATCTCCTCTTCACTCCGTTTCCTCATTTTCTCTCGTTCATCTTCTCTCTCGGCCATGGTAACTGTCTCTTTCCTTCTTGTCGCCTCTCTCTATATATATATCACTCTCTCTCTCTCTCCCGCTCATTATTCTCCCGCTTTCCACGACATATTCAGAAGTCCCAAATTGACTCGGACATTTCGGATGTCTCTGGGAAGATTCAAGAGACGACGGAGAAAGTGACAACTACCATCCAATCGATGAAGACCTGCGCAGATACAGGTTAGAGGGAGAGAGAATAAGTGAGAGAGAAGAGAGAGAGAAACAGAGAGAGAGAGAGAAGAGAGAGAGAGAGAGAGGAAAGGGAGAGGCTAAAGAAGAAACCGAGAAGAAAGAGAGCGAGAACACGAAAGAGCATAGGGGCTATTTTCGGGGGAACAAGAACATAAATATAGTAAAATAAAGTAAGCATGAAAAGTAGCTGTGTTATTGTTTTGTTTTGCTTTCCAGGCGAAACTCCCAAGAAGAAGCCACTGAATCTCCGCGAGATTCGTGAATTGAAGAGCGTCGATGAGCTATTCGAGCAATATCGGAAGGAGAACGACAACGGCGAAGGAGATGAGAACAAGGTCTGAGAAAATGTTTTATTATTATTATTATTATATTATATTTTTATTTACATATTCAACGAACTATAAGAATAAAAAATGTAAGCGCAACTTATGTAGTTGTTATTTTTTGTTATCTTTTTTTTCTCGTAAATATTCTTACTATGGAATATTTCTTTAAACCACTAAAGAACCAAGCAATATTGATTCTGAGTGTGACGAGTGAAAGTGTTGAGAGTAAACTTGTTACTAGTTAAACAATTCCGAGTAAAAACTGTCACGAGTAAAATCCGTTTCAAGTTACAGCCATTCCGAGTAAAACCCATTCCGAGAAAAACCTATTCCGAATAAAACCCATTTCGAGTAAAACCCATTCCGAGTAAAACCCATTCCGAGTAAAACCGTTCTGGACAGTTCCGCCGATCGCTCTTCCGTGTCCGTGACTCGGTGCTGAATTCGGACGAAGCGAGGGTGCCCCTCTCTCCCGGTGGCATCAGGCAGAGACTGCAAGAGAGCACAGCGATTCAAGAAGAAGCTACTGTAAGTTCGGTTACTGTAGAAAGGAGAAGAATTACGGTAGGAAGAGAAAACGGGGGAAGCAATGATAGAAAAAAAAACTACCTGTTTGACTTGTTTGAAGAATTTTCTCATTTCCTTTTTTTGCATTTATCTTGTGGGGCACAGTTAGCATATTCAGTAAAAAAGGGAAATAAATATCACTATTCGCGATCCTTGGGTTAATTTTAATTTTTACTCCTTGCTTTAGAACATAATTTAGATAATTGGAAAGTTAGAAAGAAAAGAGGCTGTAAAATCGTAAGCGTGAAATAATTGAAGGGAGATGACAGTGGATCGAGTTTTGGCCAGGATTCCTCGAACGCCACGCGCTAATGGAATCAGAACAGAGACGAGACGAGCCATTCATCGACCCTCCCCCTTTTTATACACTCGACGAGATACAGCCACTTGCTGACGAACCCCCTTAATGACTTAACTATAACTATCCCTAATGGCATTCCTGTAATTGTACACTCGCCTATATACGTTAATCTTTTTTTTGACGCGAACATTTATTACAATTTTGCACAATTTCCGTTCGTCCCACGCTGTAAAATGCTATCTTGGTTCTTGGTGAAAATTATGAGAAATTTTGGCAAGTTCGAAGAATCAGAATTGTCGCCGTTCATCTTTCTCATCTTTTTTTGATAACTAATTCCATTCAGGCTGTCATGTTTTGTAGATTTCATCAATGTCAATATTGATTAGTAAGTGATTCGACGTGATGTATCCATGGGGACTTTCTTTCTCACAACTACTTTTATAATGGTGTATTTTATTATTGGCTGGAAACGAATAAAACCGCACGTTTTATTTACAGATTGTAACATGGATTTGCGAACTATTACACGTAAGAGGGCAGGCAATTGAGATCAGAGATAGGAAGTTTGGCAGATTGAAATTAGAACAGCAAGTCGAATAATGTCAAGAAGTAAGTCCGAAGGCTTAGGGTGAAGCTTATTGTTAAATATTCCGTACTGCAGCAATATGAGGTGAAAGAAAAGGGTGAGAGAGACAAAAGGGCAAAAATATGAACGAAAGAGAGTAGAAAATATGGGCAGTAAGTGGAAGGAAGATTAAAGGAGTTGGGGAGGGACAGTATGAGAGAAAAAGAGAGATTCAGTGAGAGAGAAATAGAAAGAGAGAGAGTAGTGCGAGAGAGAGAGATGTGAGAGAGAGAGAAATGAAAGTACATTAACCAAGCCACGCCGCGGGTCCAGGGAAAGCAACCGCAGTGCCCGTCTGAAAGCCAACGCCGGCGAGCGGGACGCCCACGCCAAAGTTGTTGTTCACCTTTGATGGGGGAGAGAGAGAGAGAGAGAGAAAGAGAGAGAAATGAGAGGGAGAGAGAAAAATGAGAGGGAGAGAGAGAGAGAAATGAGAGGGAGAGAGAGAGAAATGAGAGAGAGAGAGAGAGAAATAAGAGGGAGAGAGAGAGAAATGAGAGGGAGATATAAATGAGAGGGAGAGAGAGAGAGAGAGTGAGAAAGGAAAGAGAAAGAGACTGTAAAGGAGAGAGAGAGAAGACAAGTAAAAAGATAAAAGTTGATAGTAGCCATGCTAACCTGTCCGTCATACCAATCCACACCAACATGCTGATTCTGTTGATAGTACGGGCCAACTCCGCCGCCCACATCCACTCCCACCGGCTTGCCGAACTCACCCGGCTTCAGAGGGACCGAGACCTGCGCGAGAGAGAGAGAGAGGGAGTGAGGGGAGAGAGAAGTAGAGAAGGAGGGGGAGAGAGCGAGAGAAGTAGAGAGGGAGGGAGAGAGAGAGAGAAAGAGAGGAAATATCTTGAGTCGCAGTTCAAGAGAGAGATGAGAGGGATACAAGGGATTGAGGGAGAAAGGAGAGAGAGAGAGGGAGCGTGAGATCGAGAGGGAGAGAAAGACAGAGAATGAGATTGAAAGAGAAAGAGGGAGAGGGAGAGAGTGACAGAGAGAGAGAGAGAGATAGAGAATGAGATTGAAAGAGAAAGAGGGAGAGCGAGAGAGAGAGAGAGAGAGAAATGGAATTCTTCAACAAACCACAGCGTGCGTGTCTCCTTCGATGCCAAGCGACTGCACGAGTGGAACTGTCCAGCCACTCTTGTAGCCGTATCTGCATTCAAATTTATATTATCTTTTTCATTCTTTGTCAGTCTCACTCTCCCTTCCTACATATTTCTCTTCTCTCTCTCTCTCTCTCTCTCTCTCCCTCTCTCTCTCTCTATCTCTCTATCTCTCTCTATCTCTCTCTCTCTCTCTCTCTTTATCTCTTTCTCTCTATCTCTCTCGCCCTCTAACACTCTTCAGCATACCTCCTATAAAATCACCCGTATTTAGTTCAAATTAATAAATGTTGTTGCAAACTGATCGAAAAGGAAAACTGAGATTAACTGACTTTCCTTCATACCAATTCGCGCCCACTTCTTGGAACTGTGACCAGTAATCGCTGTAAGAAACATCGTGCGGTCATAGAAAGATTGTTTTGAATTGCTCATTTATCTTGAACAAAATTGTTTTGAATTGTTCATTTATCTTGAACAAAAATTGTACGCTTAAAAAATCAAAAAGTCGTATGCTCACCGTACACCGAAGCTCTGTCCAAAGCCACCGCCCCACGCGCCAAATGGAATATTGAGCGAGTAGCCAGCTCCGAAGGCTCCTTCCTCGTTTATCTGCAACAGGAAATTCATTCGGTTAGAAATTTCTCTCTCGATCTCTCTCTCTCTCTCGCTCTCTCTCTCTCTCTCTCGCTCTCTCTCTCTCTTTCTCTCTCTCTCTCTTTCTCTCTCTCTCTTTCTCTCTCTCTCTCCATCTCCTAGTATCTCGCTATGCCATAGTCAAGCCGGTGAAAGGATAAGCTAACCGGATAGTAAGGAAGTCCCTTGACGGCCCACTCGCCGAGGGTCAGGCCGACACCAGAGCCACCATCGAAGGAGTGAGCGATGTCATAGAGAGGGTCTGAGGGAGTGGTGGCCACGAAGCGGTGGCAGTCCTCAAGCAGGTTGCAAGGCTCAGAGAGAGAGAGAGAGAGAGGAGACAGATAGAGAGAGAGACAGAGAGAGAGGGAAAGAGAGAGAGAGAGAGGGTAGACAGAGTAAGAGAGATGAAGAAAAAGAGAAACGTTGAAGTATGCATGGCATCTCTTCTTGAATCTCTCTTCCATCTCTGCTTCACTCTTGCAATGTAATCGTGCCGTCGGAAGGAAGCGATCGCATGTCTTTCTGCAAAGTTTTTTTAAACTATTTTTTATTCAGCTTTATATTTTAACTTTATTGCAATTTAAAACAAATAATTAAAGAAATAAGTATTCATTTTCATCTCGTTCCTTTAAATTCTGTCATCTGACAGATATGCCATAAAACGATGAAAAATTTGCATAAAATTTGCATACTTGAGCACTTGGAGAGCTTGCTCATTGAGTTCACCCGCATCGTCTTCTTCTGCAGCAGCACTACTGGACATCTGTATTAAAGAATAATTGATGCGCATTAAAGGAGCCAGAAATCCCACTTTTGAATTCGCGCCCTTTTTACTTGACACGAGAGAGAGAGCATCTGATTTACAGAGTCGCGAGTACAATTCAAATAGATAATTTATTTCGGTTAAAATTTTGGCTATCAAATGGGTAATGATTGGAGTCAAATGTCGGTTTTTGTATTATTAATTAATTAATTAGTTAATTAATTGTTAAAATTAATTATGATATAAAGTAAGACCGGTACAACCTTTCCTTCGGCCCATGCCTCAGGCGCGTCCGTGTGCTGCGCCTCAAGCGAGATACGGTAGAGTGGATCGCTCTTAGGAATGAGCCGAGAGCAGTCCTAGGAGAATCCCATATGTATGTACATACAATACCGCTTATGTAGATGTCCGGTTATTATTTGCGAATTAGTACGGTAAATACCCTTATGTTGGATTTCGATGGTAAATACCGTAGCCACAACCGTTGTTTTTAATGGAATTTTTTCTTATGTACATAGTATGTACACGTGAACACTTTTTCTTTCGTATCGAAGATGAAGATAACCCAAGCGATAGATGAAATGAAAGCTATTATGTAAGTACATGCATAGATACATACAAATGTGTAACTAGTATATAGACATGTCCCATTGTGTTCTAGTCAGATTCCAGCTTAATCCTGGCCGTACCCTGAGGAACGCCCAGCAGCTCTTGCGCAGATCGGGTGCCGTATTCCGTGCGCCGTGGCAGTACTTGCGCGCAGTGTGCAGCACTCGCCGGCACGCGTCGTCCACTTCGTGTGAGGACAGAGGGGACGACGACGGCGTCTGGGGTAAGGTTTATTTCATGTATTCGTGATCATTCTTAAGATTTTATAGTAGCTCTTTCCTTCGTCTATCTCTCTCTCCTTTTCTTTCTCTTTCTCTCTCTCTCTCTCTCTCTCTCTCTTTCTCTTTCTCTCTCTCCCTCTCTCTGTCTCTCTCTCTCTTTCTCTCTCTCTCTTTCTCTCTCTCTTTCTCTCTTTCTCTCTCTCTCTTTCTCTCTCTCTCACTCTCTCTCTCTTTTTCTCTCTCTCTCCTCTCTTTCTCTCGCCTCTCTCTCTCTCCCTTCTCTGACTTCCTCATCTCCCTCCTGGCTTCCCTTGCTTCCTCTCGGCGGCGCTGGCTCCTTCATGGTCAGATAGATCTCTGCCATCGGATAGAGCGGATCCTCATGCGGCACGAACGACTCGCAGTCCTGGCAAAGTGCCAAGTTTTGCCTTCTAATTATTAATTAATTATTCATCCCTTACTTCAACAATATTCCAATAAATCTAGGATACCTTGACTAAAACATTATAATTCGACATTTTATCACATCATTGTATGTCCGTATCTCTTGTGTGTAAGACCTTCTTGCTCTCCCTGACGTTGACTCTCTCATATTTCTTCTCTCTCCCTCTCCCTCTCTTTCTCTAATTTCGCTCTGTCTCTGTCGCTCTTTCTCTCTCCTCACCCTTTCTCTCTCTTTCTCTCTCTCTCACTCTCTCTCTCTCTCTCTCTCTTCCCCCGTCTCTCTCTCTCTCTCTTCCCGCCCTCTCTCTCTCTCTTCCCTCTCTCTCTCTCTCTCTCTCTCTCTCTTCTCACCTTGAAGTAATGCCAGCACTTCCTCGCAAAGCGTCCGCTGGCTGCGCCGCGGCAGTGCAAACGAGCCGTTAAAGCGAATCGCGTGCAGAGAGGCTCGAAGTCGATCGGCACCTGGACAATTTGACGATTATGTTGAGATGCTTGACAAAATATATTTTAAAAAAAAATTTACCGCAATAAGATCCCGAAAGGAAATGTGATAAAGAAATGCCTTACGGAATTGTCCATGGTTGACTGCTCGACAACTCGATCCTGAAATGAGAAAAAAAGAGATATAACTATGCGTCCACTATGGCGTGATATTAAGAGACACCAAGCAAAGGAGGAAGAGAGGAGGAGAACTTCAAAGAGTTAAATGAGCACGAAACTCTACCGTAATCTATTTCATTTTTTCTGACTATTATGGTCACTAAATAATATGCTCTCGCGCTCTTTTGTCAGACAAAAATTAATTCAAACGTAATTTTTTTGTCTCCTTTAAAGTAAGCTAGAGAATAAACAATATTAGAACTTCTTCTTTTCTCTTGTAAATGAGAGTCTGTCATAAATTGTTCTATCACTCTGTAATGAATGGAAAGTGTCCAAGGACCTGCTTCATCGCCACTTTCGAGCTTCCCGACGAAGATGCCGGTGATTTTGATGTCCCCTGTGCAACCATATAAGTTAAAACTTAGTTAGTTCTGGCTTTGAGCAAGAGTCGAATTTTTTTTTAAAATTATTTATTGATTTAGGAAATCCTCTTATCACTAGATTTGATTAAATGAGCAGCACCTGTTCCTGGTCATGAAATTGCTGGAAGCGAGTCATGAGTTGGGCACGTTCTGCCTGCTGCCGCGCAAGCATTTTGGCTACCCTGGAAGGGCCACATATTTTCTTTTCTCTCTCTCTTCTCTCTCTCTCTCACTCTCTCTCTCTTTTCTCTCTCTCTCTTCTTTCTCTCCCTCCGCCAATCTCTTAGGTTAGCTCAATTATCTTCTTTCACTATCGTTTTCAATCTTGATCCTTCTCTCTCTCACCTTTCATTTTGGCGTTCACTATTTCTATTTCTCTCTCTCTGTCTCTTTCTCTCTCTCTCTCTATCGTTCTCTCTCTCTATCGTTCTCTCTCTCTCTGTTTCTCTCTCTGTCTCTCTCTCTCTCTGCTTCTCAGTCTCTCTCGCTCTTTCTCTTTCTTTCTCTCTTTCTTTCTCTCTTTCTCTCCGCGCGCTCTCTCTGCATCTCTCTCTCTCCCTCCCTCCCTCTCTCTCTCTCTCCAACCCACTCTCTCTGCTCCGTCTGCTGCGCGACCTGCTTCATGCGTTCAAAGTACTTGTCGTATTCGCGGTCGCTCGCCGATGATGCACGCTTTAGTCTCCACAATCTAATATTCATGTATCTGACATCTTCAAAGTTCAAAGTTCAAAGAATTAAATCCCGAAAAAAAATTTTTATGAGCTTTCTTTTTTGCTTTCAAAAATGTTTGCTAAATAGATTGGTAACCTTTGCATGGCCACCTCAGATTCGGAGGTTTCAGTGGCCGTTTGATGCAGAACCCGCAGGACTCCCATCTTGTACTCCGGAATGTCCGAGTCTAAAAGCATGCAAACATCGCATCATATGCAATTATGAAAATTATAATCCGAAACTCGCAAAGTGAATAATGAAATGTTTATATTTTACACAAGACAACTGACAACTTTCACTCTGCGCCATTACCCGTGGGAAGAATGCAGCGAGAAATAGCCACCAGCCTCCACTACTCTTCAGCTTCATCTTCAATTTATATAAATTCAAAGGGAAATATCGAGAAGATTTGGAAAAATAATGAATAAAATGAAAAGATGTACACAGACCCCATATATTGCCTTGAAGTAATGAAAAAATAAAATAAAATAAATAAAATGCTCAAGGCGCTACAGTTTTTAGCGGCGCTTTTTTCTTGCTGTGACTTAGAATCGATGAATTTTCTTCGAGATTCTTCTACATAAAATCGGCCAGAGACTACCAAAGTTATACCGAGTAGCCGCACTCTCTTCTCCTCATGCCATTCTCTACACGTCTCTCTCATTCCCTTCCATCTTTCATCTTTGAATTTTTGCTCCTTCTCTCTCTCTATCTCTTCTACTTTCTAAATCTCAGCCACAATTTCCTGTTCGTCAGTGTCATAAAATTGCCAATTTTCCTCGTAGTTTTGCGTTCTATTTTTGAATGTATCACTGTCAGAAATGTCAGTTGTTCCCTGATTTCGTCATCATGCGTCGCTATCTCCACAACATTGTGCTATTTAGTGCTGAACCAGTTGCATTCATGTTTTCTCTGCTTCTTTGGTCTCTCTCTCTCTCTTTTTTCCTCCCTCCCTCTCACTCCCTCTCACTCTCACTTTCTCTCTCCCTCTCTCTTCCTCCCTCTCTCTCTATTTCTATCTCTCGCTCTCCCTCTCTCTCCCTCACTCTCTCTCACTCTACTGCTCTCTATTCTCGCTGTCTCACACCAAGTATTCCCTCTTTCCTCCTATCTTCTATCATTATCTCTTCTCGTGTTGCCTAAAACTGTTCGCTCTCTTTACTGTTTTATCCTTTGGCGTTTCGCGTTTCGCAGTTCAGAAATAGGCGGTGTTTGCGTGCGCCTTTTTTCTAAAGGAGATGATACACTCAATGGCTGCATTTAGGAAATGACGGGAGTGAGATTTGAAGAGCGAAAGATTGATGAATTCTATGACTTGTGCTAATCAGAATTGATAGTGAAATTGAAGCTTGACTGAATATTTCGCTAAAGACTGAAAACTATTTAAAAAATTATGATAATTTCTGTAAACTCACATAATACTAGCGAGAGTGTAAAAGAGAGAGACAGAAAGAGAGAGAGAGAGAGAGAGAGAGAGAGAGAGAGAAAGAATAGAGAGGATAGGGGAAGAGCGAAAGAGTGCCCAAGAAAGTGACTATTTTTGGCTGTCATTTCTAATTTGTAATGAGATCAAGAACCTAAACATCAGTGAAGGGAGAGGAGGCAAGAGATGCCAAATATAGCAAGTCATTCTTGAAGATCAAGTCCATCAATTTCCTGTGCGCCCTTCATCTCGAAGATCGGAGCTAATCTGAATGTTTTTTTAACTGGACATGACAATGTTCTCTTATGTTAGATAGAAAAAAAAGACAAATTTGTTATAAAATTATTCAATTATGTATATAGATACATACATATTTCATTCTTTATACATGGGCATCTTTCATTGGAAATGTGCAAAGTGGAAGAAAGATAACATTTATAAAAAAATAGAGAAATCTCTAATGATGCTGCTCTTCGTGCTTCTTCTCATGATGCGCATGCTCGTCGTGGTGATGCTTATCATGCTTATCATGCTTATCATGCTTCTTCTTGTCGTGGTGTTCGTCCTGGGAAATCAGAAGGGAATTACATCATTAATTAGATAATTAATTAATTAATTAATCATTTATCGATCTGTCACTTTAACCCTCTTTCTCTCACTTTTCCTTTCACTCTCACTTTCTTTCTTCCCTCTATCTCTCAATTGAACACACGCTCTCCTCTCTCTCTCCCATTCGAACACAATATCTCTCTCTCCCTCTCTTTCTCTCTTTCTCTCTCTCTCTCTCTCTGTCCCTCTCTCTCTCTCTGTCCCTCTCTATCTCACTCACTCACTCACTCTCTCTCTCTCTCTCTCTCTCTCTCCTTACGTGGTGTTCGTGGTGCTTCTCGTGATGCTCGCCCTTCTTGTGATGCTCGTCCTGAAGCGACAGAAATGTGTTCTTTTTCCAACGCCAAGCAACCGTTTTGAATACTTCTTTCATTCTTTCATAAATGCATATCGGTCTTCAATTATGCAATTTTCCATCTAAAATAAGTTCAAACTAAAATAAAAAAGACCACAAGAACCACATCTCATCTACAGTATTCTTCTTTCTATTTCATATTCTTTTTTATCTCTATCTATACTTTATAGTTGAGTTCGTTTCTCTATCTAATTGTAAGAAACAGACACCCTCGCCCTCCCTCCATCACTATCCCTTACTATCCCACTCTCTCCCTCTCTCTTTCCCACTCTCTCTCTCTCGTTCTCTCTCTCGTTCTCTCTCTCTCTCTCTCTCTCTCTCTTTCTTCCCCTTCGGCTGACATGATGTTCGCCGTGCTTCTTGTCGTGATGCTCGCACTTCTTGTGATGCTCATCCTGAAGCAGCAAGTTGCAAATAAAGCTATACATATATGAATGCATGTATGTACATGCATCCATATGATTGTACGTAGGCAAATATACAATAACAACTGAAGAAATAGAATGATATCTATGTACAAATCATATCTGCGTCTTTATTTCCTTCTCCCCCTGTCTCTCTCTCTCTCACTCACTCTCTCTCTCTCTCTCTCTCTCGCTCTCTCCCCTCTTTCTCTCTCTCCCCCTCTTTCTCTCTCTCTGTCTCTCTTTCCTACCCCTCGCCCTCTAACATGGTGTGCCTCGTCATGCTCCTCCCCGTGGTGCTCTTCCTTCTCGTGATGAGCTGCATCGTCGTGAGCCAACGATGCCATTTAATTTTTTTATTAATGGCTTTTTTTTTTAAATATTATAAACGTCTTATTGCAATAAATATGAGCTATTAAAACAATTAAAACAAACGAAATATAAGCCGATACATCATGAATTTCAATGTAAAAATGTAGAGAAATAAAGGAGCAAAGAAAAAGAAAACCTACGTGGTCAGACATGGCTGGAGCTGGAGAACTTGGAGAAGTTTCACAAGGGAAGGATTGAGGAAGAATGGATGAAGCTTGAGCACGCCACCCACATTATATATGCTTTTTTTGTCAGCTGTTAAGACGGTTGGTTCCATATCACACACTTTATCTTTCTTTATCTCTCTCTCTCTCTCTCTCTCTCTCTTTCTATTTATCTATTCTTCTCACCCCTCTTTCTTTATGTCTCTCTCCCTCTCGGTTTCCCTCTCACTCATATAAAATTTTTATTTTTATCCAACTCTCTAGATTCTCCCTCATTTTTGCCTCTTCCGCTAGTCGAACGACTCGAAGATAACGGCATCAGGAACGATGCCACCCTCAAGAAATGTTGAAGAGAGGAGAGAGTGTGTCAGGATGAGAGAGGCAGAGAATAAACTATATGGAGAGAGAGAAAGAGAGCGAGAAAGAGAACGAGAAAGAGAGAGACAGAGAGTGAGAGAGAGAAATAGAGAGAGATTACTCGTGCAAAAGATCTCTAATTGCTGGTGAGTGGCTTTAGCATGGTGGAATGCATGTCTTCCATCTCTCACAACACTTCTCTCACACTCTTCCGTCACGAGACCCATTAGGCATCTAAATTCATGCGTGCACCACTGATAGAGTGGAAGTCGTAAAACCATGCAAATTACTCATTTTCAAGGCCAAATAACCACTGTCATTGTCTCCTTGCATTCTTTAATTGTTCTACTCGCATCATTCGTATGATGGATGAACAAATCTCTGGTGCGCTTTTTTTTATTCAGTTTAGAAATAATGAAATTGACTATATATATTGAATATACAATGTATATATAACATAAATCCGATATCTACATTCATTATATATATGCAAAGTATTTTAGTACAATATATACAAACAGACATATATATGTATGTAAATACATACATGCAGATCTAAACATTCATACCATTTCTCCTGTCTAGTTCAATGAGATTGATGAAATCGGGTGGTGCTATAATTAGAACAAGGAAAGCGAAAGAAAAGATGATGGACTACCAATCTGATACAACATACGTACTACAATTTTTTCTTCTCTTTTATGGTGACGTCAACGGTCAGCCGGGAGAGAGAGAGAGAGAGAGAGAGAGAAAGAGAAAGAGAGGCAGAGAGAGAGAGAGCAGCTGCCTTACTGCTCACTTGCCATAGATGACATCGGTGAGCGTGTCGATGCAGTTGATCTTGTAGAGATGGCAGCGTAGCAGATAGCGCGGCAGCTTGAGCACCTCCTTGTTCACGCAGTACGCACGCGCAAAGTGGCGGTCGCGCGCACAGATGAACTGCTTCTCGCGCGTGTAGATGTGGCCCTCCATCTACATACGATTTATTATTGACCAATTATCAGGGTTGAAGAGATTTTAATTTATAAAAAAACAAAACCTTATCATGGAATTGCACCGGTTCCGATGGAACATTCGCATCGGGACAGCGGTCCTGTGCAACAAAGTCTCATTTTTGATCGTCAAGTGAGCCGAAAACTACTCAAAAATCATGAAGAACATGTGTTTTATAGAGGCGCGACTATAAAGGTCAAGAAAATTAACAAAAAAAAATTGCGATTGAGTTTCGCGCAATTTTAAACTTTTTAAGATGTCATTAAAATGTGCTAAATTGTAAGGAGATTTTTTTGTGTTTTATCGAACCTGATATCGTACGCAGAACTCGCTTGCTTCTTCGGCGTACTGTCGAAATCTGGAAATAAAAGTAGGATTAAATGAAATATAAATATATTTGCATATGTGTAATCGTAGAAAATAAGAGAACCTGAGATGCTGAAGCAATCAATGACATGTCAAAAAGGCGTTCTATCGTCTCCATACTTTCTCTATCTCTCTCCCTCTCTCTCTCTCTTTCCGTCTCTCTCTCTCTCTCTCTCTCTGCCTCTCTCGCTTTCTCACTATCTGTCGCTCTCTCTCTTTCTCGCTCTCTCACTCTCTCTCGCTATCTCTGTCTCCTCTCTCTCTTTCTCTCTCTCTTTCTCTCTCTCTCTCTCTCTTTCTAACTATACTCTCTCTCTCTCGTTCTCTCTCTCTCTCGCTGTCCCTCTCCCTCTCTCTCTTTCCCCCTCTCTCTTTCTCTTTCACTCTCCTGCCCCGTGCAACCTGAGTGGATCCGGGCAGACGTATTCGAATCGCTCGCGGGATCGACGGCAGTACGCTGAGAAGTCGACTCGGACACTCCTTAAACGAATCAAAATGAATTACAACTTTGATTATATTGTAAAATTTTCTGTTTATTCTCTTATCCTTATTAGCTAACACAAATTTTACTTTTAATCTACATATGAGCGAAAGGCAGAAAACGTTAAAAACGATGGCCGTACTTGATGTTGGAGAAGAAGTTGGTCGTGAGGGTGCGTTTGCATGACTGCACAAATGCATCGCAGAATGCCTTCAAGATTTATATTTATATTTATTTTTTTAAATATATATATAGCAAAATAAACAAAACGACAATAACCAGTATTTTTGTCTGTAAAAAGATTATTAAAATAAATACATAGTCCCCCGTTATTCGAGTATATGTATATTACCTTAGTTTCGGCAAACGCGAGAAGTGGCGGCAGAGTGAAGCACAGTTTTTCGTACTCTTGCCGTAGTCGTGGACACTCCTATTTTCATTCATGTTGTTATATGTTAATGATATATACTTATTTTAATTGTAAATAAAATATTTTTGTAAAGCAATATTTCATTTAGAATATTTTGTTGACAGCGCATAAAAAAGATCGCCAACCGGATCATCAGCTTCTGTTTCGTCTTCCTCAGGCCGAACAATCTCGACGATTGGATTCTTCGTCGCGTTCGTGTTCATGCCAGCCGCACTTGTTGATGCCACAGCTCGAAAAGATTTAATTTTTAAAAAAATTAAATTTATTTTTACTTCGTTTTTTTTTAAATGTTTATAAAAAGATAGCGGGCAGGTACAAGATCGAAAGCGTACTTCTAACCTGTTTTCACGTCCACCACTAATGGCAATGTCGTCGTCTTCCTTAAATATTAGCACTTATGGAAGGAACAAAATATTTCAGATTGCTACATTTGTATCATACATACATATGTACATACATCTAGGTTATGTTTTCATTTTTTTTTCTTTAAAAAAAAAGCACAGTTTCAAAAAATTCTCAATACTAGAATTTATAATGAGATGCTTAAAAGAGGAGCAAACATGGCAGTTGTGGTTGTCTCGTTGGCCTTCTTCATGGCGGACGTCGTCGTGGTCATCATCGTTGTCGCTACCGTAGTCGTCACTTCCGTAGTCGTCTTGGCTGGCTGCATGGTGGCTTTCGTGGCAGGACCCGCAGTTGCCGTCTGCCTGAGCGCAACTCTTCCATCGAGATCCGCGCGTTTCGAGTGCCGTTCACGTCGTTGGATCTCTGTGCCGATAAAGCAAACGATGGAAATACATACATATTTACTCTCATCATAATAATCATAACTTTCTCATTAGAAAGAAAAATTAGTGTTCAAAAATGGATTAAGAAAATCTGAAAGAAGAAAAAAGTAGCTGAGGAAGCAAGAGCCTTGCAGCAAACCCGCTCGAGCTCGCTCGGCTCTCCTCGATGTTTGCTGGCAAAACGCCAAGTCTGGCTGAAGTGGACAGACGAGTGATGCGAGGCTGCCCGCCGCGGCGGCCAACGGGAAAAGCAGAAAGAGAAGAGCAGCTCGCATCTGGCGGGAAAAGAGTGCTTTATCAACTAAATGTTCGTAGATTTAGCGTTAGTTTTGTTGTTTAAAAAAATATTATTTATCATTACACTGGACACTTCATTCTACCGGGTTATGCTAGAATAAATTCTAGCACAATTTTATCCCCTGATAGCTCACGAAATCAATAGCTTCTCGAAGCGTCACCAATAAGCCACACACGTACAAGCGGAAAGAAGTCATATTTAATTTTCTCCAATATTGATTCCATATTGGGTAAGACAAAGAAGCAAGCGAACACACCTTCCCAGCTGTGTGAATTGATCTAGCTCAACCACTTTTGCCAATTCACTCTCTTGCTTTCTCTCTCTCTCTCTCTCTCTGTCTCTGTCTCGTTCTCTCCCGTCCTCGCTCTCTCTCTCTCTCTCTCTCTCTCTCTCTCTGTGTGTGTGTGTATGTCTCAGTCTCGCTCTCTCCCGTCCTCGCTCTTTCTCTCTCTCTCCCTCTCTCTCTCTCTCTCTCTCCCGCGATCGCTCTCTCATTCTCAATCGCTCTCTCAATCTCTCGCTCTCTCTCTCTCTCTGTTCATCATTTTCTTCCCTTATCTCTTTGCCCACTTGACCTTCATCAACGCAACCGCTGGTCATTGGCAAAAAAAGCAGAAACTGATTGTGATCACGCTATAATCGATACTCCTTTATTGTGACGAAAATAGGATTCGAATTTTAATGGTTCGTGCATATAAAATATGCCAGATATTCCAAAGTGGTCTTAACGATATTAGGGAGATTGTAGGTTACGGCACAATATTTATTTTAGAAAAACGATCCAACTCCGCGTTTGCCATTCTAGTAATTTTACAGTTTTTACAGTACTTTTCGAAGCTTTCTGCACTGTGTATACAAACTCAAAAAATTCAGTACTATTTATTATTTTTTTTAATCCAAGTTGGTTATGATCTATGAAAGTAAACAATCTACTTACAAGTCAACAAGGCAACAAGAAACAGCGGTTAACAACAATCAAAACGAATGCAGAAACGGTTTATAATTAGGCCGTACTATTCCGAGGAGTAAAGAAGGCCCCTTGTGGGAGTCTCTAAACACCTTCCCCTGATACCTTCTTTTCTGGCTCGTTTGGCTCGTTCTCATAGCCAGCCGCCCTGCCCTTCCTTCCCTCATGAACCCTGAGGCTCTCTCCGTCGCCGGCTTCCTTCCCTGCTGCTTCTTCGCTCTGGCGAACCGAGTCATCCAGGCCAAGCCAGCTTCTCATCTTGAAGTAATCCGCTGTAAAAAAAAAATATATATATATCGTTTTTCGTAAGTTAGCTATATCGCAAGCTTCAATCTAATAATAAGTCTCCAATTCGTGTCCGTAAATAGCGTGGGAGACTATCTCCAATTTAAGAGACCTCCTGGTTGGGGGGGGGGGGGTCTATTGCATTTAGAGGTAGAAGAGGGCCGCAACTCTGACCATCTGACCAGGGCAGTGTACCCCCCCCCCCCCATCCCAACCCCCAACTGACCCGCCGTGTACTGCGCAACAACTCCGCCCTGTTCCCCTGCCTGCTCGCTCTCTTCTCTCATCGTCTGTCCTCCTCGAACTCGGCCGCTCACTAGACTGACGTCTGCTTCTTCTTCCGCATCTCCAGATGCCTTCTTGCTTGGCAGCGGATCTGGACAAGAGATTCGTGTTTATTAGAATATTTCTTATTCCTCTTCAAATATTTTTTTATCACACGAACCTAACACCATTATCAATGAGAAATTCTCACTTGAAAGTGTCAACTCAGATGGCCAATGATAATGACGAAAATTTAAAGACCAAAAAAGCCAAACAAACAGACCGTGTACAAAGTTGCCGAATTCGGCAGTCCAGCCAGCAGTTGCGTGCCATTCTCGCTGTGGATTCAGGGCAATTTCTGCCTCGAAGAGAGAGAGCACCTGGAGCGAGAGAGAGAGATAGAGAGAGAGAGAGAAAGAGAGAGAGAGAGAGAGAGAGAGAGAGAGAGTAGGGTGACAGATCCATGGAGAGACATAATGAGAGATTGAACCATTCGCAGCGCAGGGAATGAGTAGAATAGAATGAGTCAGAGAGAAAGGTTGAATTGTCATTTCAATGTCGCTTTGAGTACTTTGAGGATGCGTTATTTATGTTTGATCTCTAAGTGAGTATAATATAAATGTATAAAAAAAAATTCTCGTACCGGCTTGTCAAAATCAGACGTATCAAGGAGGACTCCGAAGGAGCAGGATAACAGCACAAAGCAATCGACGTCGGCAGAGAAGTTGGCCAGCTTGGCCACGTTCACCTGGAATGGGAGGAGGGTTCACACCTGCTCGTTCTTACCAGTAAACATATCGTTTTGAACCACTTTTGATTTACTGTTGTAGCCTTCTTTAATATTAAGTAATAATGTTAAATATTAAATACTGACGAAGGTTTCATATGTCAAAGAACAAAGTTAATGTGGCTCGATATATAAATATAGGAGGAACCCACAAGAAACCATGGGTCGACTGAAATGAGAAAACTGAGCGCCTTTCGTTTGTTTTTTTTCACATTGAAAAATAAATATTAAACTATATTTATTTAACGTTCTAATATCTGAAATCACTTGTATGCCTCTACAACTGACCGCCATCCCAATCGGGGGTCATGGGATGCCCTCCTAACAATATGCGGGGGCCTTGTGGTGCCCTCGTAAGTGGGGGGGGGGACATGGTCTGCCCTCCTAACCTTGCCGACTGAGATGACGTAGACCTTCTTGCCTCGTTGCTTCGCGAGACTCCTCACTCTCTGCACGGCTTCCTTATGAGAGGCAACGCCCACAGTGCCGATAACGACGCCAATCTAAATATAAAAAAATTAAATTAAATATTCCTTTTTTTATCTTTCACTACAATTTTAGTAAATAATTCCACACCCGTACATTATCTTAACATTATTTTTAATAAATTTTCATGTTCAAGGGGCAGAAAAAAGGATTTTAATGCTCAAAACATGATATTTCAATAAAACTTTTAAAAAAAATCATAAATAGAAAATGAAGGTAATCTAAATCCTACCGTATGAGCATCTCTCAACTTCTCTACGAGAAAGAGACGTCGACGGAGTCCACGCCAGGCCGATGACCTGGAATGAAAATTTATAAGTTTTATTAAAGTAATTCCATACCCTTAATAAGTCTTTTTTTTTATTATAGATTACTTTAGCTCGGGAAAAAGAACTATAAATAGATAAATGCTAAAATCTGTTGAGCCATTTTCGTCACAAAGTCCAAATTCGAGAAAGCCAAGTCTGGAATTGAGGAACGGGATCGACAGGTAAACCAGAAAAGAAAGCCACTTGGAGAGCGAGATAGAGAGAGAGAGCAGCAGAGAGAAAAAGAGAGAGAGAGAGAGAGACCCAAACGGACTCGAGCAAGCTTGGATCAGGTACGACCGCCAAATTACGCAGCATGATCGGGATCGAGAGAAGTGAGCTGGAGAAATATCATTCACATGGATGAGAGTGTGAAAGAGAGGCAGAGAGAGAAAGAGCGAGAGAGAGAGATAGGAGAGGAAGAGGAATGGAGAGAAATTTATAGTGAATAAAAGACACTGTAAGAAGAGGAGACTCCAGGCTCATAGATGATACCTGGCAAAGGAATGGGCAGATTTCAAGACAAGAAAGAAAGCTTGGCTTTTCTCTCTTCTCGCTATAAAAGAAGTGCACGGTCCATCTCCATTTCATTTTCGTGTCCTTTTTCCGCTAGGATAGTGCAAGGGACCTTTTTCCATGGTTCTTGCTTTAGCTTGTCTTGCCTGCCTTAGCCGTCCTTAGCCATCCTTAGCTTTAGGTTTAAGGTCTCAGACTTAGTCAAGTTTCCTCGACCAATGCTCAAATCCCTCCAGGATGCCTGCATCCTCTCCCTACTCCTCTACGAAGACCATCGCCGTCGTGGCAACGGCAGCTTCTGCCCTTCTCATCACTTGTGCAGTCTGTGTTGGCATTGCCATTATCAATGACATTAATGCCTTCTACAACTCGGTCAAGAGCGACTACGACGAATTCACGGTTGGTCATTTGGGTTCTTAGGTCTTAGACCCAAGTCTTAGGTCTTAAGTCACGACCCAGGTTTAAATTCTGAGGATCTTAACCTGAAAACACCGCTGTTCTATCTAGATCTAAAAAAACAAGGTTAAGGCCCAGCAAGCATGAGTGCAGACAAAGTCCAAAGGGAAAGATGGGAGAAAACTGGATGAGGGCGATGGAGAGAGAGAAAGAGAGAGAGAGAGAGAGAGAGAGAGAGAGAGAGAGAGAAAGAGATAGAGAGAGAGAGAGAAAGATAGAGAGAGAGAAAGAGAGAAAGAGAAAGAAAGAGAGAGGAGAGAGAGAGAGAGAGAGAGAGAGAGAGAGAGAAGAAAACCAGCATAAGCGGCACGGTGAGATAGATCTCATAGACTGACCCACTTTCACTTTCTACGAGATATTCATCGGATGTAAGGGGCAAATCTGTTTTCGCAATATTATTCTAGGATGGGCAAGTTCAGCTGCTGGCATGCAGCCATTTCACAAAATAAGTGCTAGCTAACGAAAGAGATAAATATATCCCAAAAGCAAAATAACATATGTCTACTACTCTCTCTCTCTCTCTATCTCTCCCAATCTCTCCCCATATCCCTGCTCTCTCAACTCTCCTCCTCTATTTCTCTCTCTCTCTCTTCCCCCCCCCCCTCTCTCTCTCTCTCGCTCTCTCTCCATCTCTCCTCCTCTCTTTCTCTCTCTCTCTCTCTCTCTCTCCCCCCCCTCTCTCTCTCGCTCTCTCTCCATCTCTCCCTACACCTATCTCTTTCAGCATTACGCGGAGAGTGCGCACAGTGAGATGCGTGTAGAGAGTACGCGTGCGACCCTGTTCGGTCCGTCTTCCTCTCGCACCCGCCGTGGGGTCGACCACAGCGGCAGCCAGTGCGCCTGCTCCATCCATGGACCGAGCAGATGCCCGGCCGGGCCTCCAGGTACTTTCCTCTCTCTCTCTCTATACCTCTCTCTCATTTCTCTGTTCTATTTCATTCACCCCTTCTTGTTCACCCCTCCTCGCTTATAAACAGCAAATCTCGCTTTAAGCTTTGGATTCCCTACTCTAAATACTACTATTACCCCCTGCAATATCACAAATAATCCGAAGGACAGTGATTAAAGTAGATAGAAATACTTCTAATCCTAAAACACGGCCTTAAAATACCAATACTCTCCCAATTCCAGGCCCTCCTGGCACGCCCGGTCGCAAGGGTCTCGCGGGTCATCGGGGAGAGCGAGGGCAGCGCGGCATGCCCGGCATGGATATCATGGCCATCATCCACAGCGAGCGCTGCATCTCGTGCCCTGAGGGTGCGCCGGGTCTTCCGGGCCGTCCTGGACCCCCTGGCCTGCCGGGACCCGACGGCGACGCCGGCAAGGGAGGTCTGCCTGGCAGGAATGGTGACGATGGTTTGCCGGGAGAGAATGGAGACCGTGGACGGCCTGGAGGAGATGGACCGAGAGGACCTCCTGGACAAGCTGGAGACAATGGAGAGCGCGGCGTCGGAGTGCCAGGTTCGTATTTGGTCTATGTTTCAACTATTTCAAAGAAATACTATGAAAATACTATAAATTTAAAAATTGCAAAGAAGTACTGCAGACGGAGTAAGTACTAAGAGAGAATGTGGAATCAGAGAGAGAGAGAGAGAGAGAGAGAGAGAGAGAAAGAGAAAGAAAGAGAGAGAGAGAGAGAGAGAAAAAGAAAGAGAGAGAAGAGAAAGAGAGAGAGAGAATTCTACATTTGCAAAACCATTAAGCTCAACTCTATCGTTCCAGGCTCCGAGGGAGAGCCCGGTCCGCGTGGTCACGAGGGTCGCCAGGGTCCGCCAGGCATCGACGGTCATCCTGGTCGCGATGGTGGCCACGGTCCTCCGGGTCCGGCTGGCAAGGACGGTGACAAGGGTCAGCCGGGTGACCCTGGCCCTGAGGGCGGCCGCGGCGTGCCTGGCCCAGATGCCAACTACTGCCCGTGCGCGGCTCGTTCTGGCAACCTCGAAGGCTATGCTCCGCCCGAGGTCGGCGATGACCTTCGCCTCGCTGCCGTCCAGCGCAACGAGTACCCTTCTGGTCATGACCAGGAGGTAGCTGGTGGTGGAAGGGGAGCGGCACCTGGCACGCCTCCCGTCGCTAAGCACTCGCCTTATGCCAGCTAAGTGCAGACAGGCAAACAACATCTCTCAACAGAGGGATTCAACCAAGTCAAGAATCGCACACTTGTCATACATGATTCGTCTCAGAATAAAGCTCCTAATTACTAATAATACACATCTCTACAATTATAATTTACAAAGAGAACTCTTCAAATCTCCTTTGATGCAATTCATACAGTATCTCTACAAACATCCAAGAGAATAAAACCTTCGTACATAACTATTTCAGTAAAAATTTGAAATGTCACTTTAGTTAAGCAAGAAGACGTCATCATACAATTGGATCAGTGATAAGGAGTGGATAGAGATAAGCAAGTGAGGAAAAAAGAAATCCCTAATGTCCTTTAGCTCGGATCCACATTCTCAAGGTTCTGATTTTGCGCAAAGCATATAGGAAAGAGATGATGGGCAGATAGTGCAGAAATTGAAGAAGTCACAGAAAATTGGAATGAGGGAAAAGCGAATGAGACAGAACAACACATGCCGGAGTCTACGGCCATTAGTCTTCCCATTGCACTTTCTTTGCCTCGTCTCTTTCTCTCCCACCCTCTCTCTCTCTCTCTCTCTCTCTCTCTCTCTTTCTTTCATAATCTCCCCTACAGTCTCTTTTATTATTCCTCAACTTCCAACCCTATCTTTCTCTTTTTCTCTCATCTCCCACTCCTCTCTCTCTCTCTCTTTCTATTCTCCCACTCCCTTTCTCTTCTCTTTCTATCTCTGTCTTCTCTCTCTCTCTCTCTCTTCCCTCTTTCTTTCTCTATCTGTCGCTCTCTCTCCACTGACCATGCCATTGGCAGCAGTCTGCACTTGACCTCCTCATCCACCCTTTTCACTTTCTATAAAAGGAGTTTCATTCAGTCGCGGGCTGAAAGGTGCGGTTTCAATTCGCCAGGTGAGCTGAGCTTACCCGTCACTCCAATTTCATTTCAAACTAATTTATCATTTAATCAACAGTAATTTAACTTTTCATATACTCTATTTCTTCCTTATGACCCTAACCCTTAATAGCCATAACATTTAAGGCTCCTAATTGTAAGCGTAACGCCTCCTTCTAACTCAGGATGGGCGCCAAGTTGTGGATCTCACTCGGGATCCTCACTTCCGGAGTCGGCCTCTTTACCGCCCTCTTCTACTTCCTCTCGGTTTGCATCGACTTCAACAACTTCCACGATGATGTCCTGAGCGACATGAACGAGTTCAAGGCGCGTTCTTTGACTTCTTTATGCCATCTGGTGAACCCCCTTCATGATAGCCATGCTATTCATTTGGAGATTTAAACGTTAACAATACCTTTTAAAGGCAATAGTTTTTTTTTAAATTAATATTTCGCTTCATTTCTTCCAGATCTACGCGAACGACGCTTGGCACTCTCTGCTCGCTGTCCCCACTGCTGGCTCATCGCCCTCCGTTGCAACTCCCTCCAAGGCAGCAGCCGCAGCTGAAATCTTCCTTCGCGGGAAGCGCTCTTCAGGTGGCTCTTGTGCCTGTGGGGAGAAGCCAATCAGCTGCCCGCCGGGCCCGCCTGGTCCTCCGGGACCCAAGGGCGACAATGGCTACGATGGTGAGAATGGCATCGACGGCAACGCCGGCGGCGCCTTCGTCCTCGAAGACAAGCCTGGCTACGATGCCGCTCCTCCGGCTTGCGTTCAGTGCCCGGCTGGACCTCCTGGTCCTACTGGCCCAGATGGCCCTGCAGGCCCGGCCGGTCCTGAAGGCCATCCTGGCCAAACGGGTCCCCCGGGCAAGCCTGGTCCGCCTGGTCCCCTCGGCCCACAGGGCGACGCTGGCCCTGAGGGTCCTCCTGGTGAGCCGGGTATTGTCGGACCGCCTGGAGCTGGCGCAATCCGTGGTCGCGGCAAGCCGGGTGAGCCGGGAGCTAGTGGTCCGCCGGGTGGCCCGGGATCACCGGGAGATGACGGTACGCCTGGACTGGATGGCCCGATTGGCGAGCCTGGCGAGGCTGGGCCGCAGGGTCCAAGGGGTCAGCCGGGAGACGACGGCGCGCCGGGCGTACGTGGTGATCGGGGTCTGCCGGGAAGCGACGCTGCCTATTGTCCGTGCCCGCCTCGTTCCAGCGAGTTGGAGGAGGCCAAGGCGACCGCGGCTCCGGCACCCGAATACGAGCAGGCTGCCCCTAGTGCCTATGACCCTGTTCCTGCTCCATCTCCCTATGCCCCTGCGCTGGCAGCTTCTTCCTATGATGCCCCCGCTCCCTCTCCCTATTCTCAGCCCGAGGCTCCACCACCAGCCCCTGCGGCGTACGAGGAAGCCCCGCACCCCGCTTCTCCCTCCTTCGGTCCCCCTCCCACTCCCCGACAGCGAATGAGCCTGCCGCAGCTCCGTATGGTTACGGACGCCGCTACACCTTCGACTAATTTTGTTATTACTCATTGCTGGTCAATAAACAACTCAAATTGTAACTTAAGTGCCCTTATAAAACACATTCTTATTCTTCCACGCAGGCCGTGAGAAACTGGCTATTCACATTCATAACGGCTAGCGAAAGAAGGAAGAGAAAAAAAAACAAAGGTCATCCAACATAACTAGACTGTGACTGGAATCAGAGAGAAAGAGAGAAAGAGAGAGAGAGAGAGAGAGAGAGAGAGAGAGAGACTGAGTGAGAAAGAGAATGAGAGTTGAGAGAGTGAGAGAGAAAGAGAGAGAGAGAGAGAGAGAGAGAGAGAGAGAGAGAGAGGGGGGAGAGAGGGCGTGGCGGTTTAGGGGAAAAGTTTGGAAGGGAGACACAAAGCAAGAGATAAAAGATGAGATGAGAGGGAAAAAGTAGAAAGAAACTGCTAATAAAAGAATTCAAGGATATCCAGAGTGGCGGAAAAGGGCAAGGGTAGAGGAGTTAACGGGATGTCTTCTAAGAGGATGAGCGGTGGCTAATTCTGGTTCGTAGAGGAGGGAGAGAGAGAGAGAGAGGAAGAGAGAGAAGAGGGAAGGATAGAGAGAGAGAGAGAGAGAGGAGAGAGAGAGAGGGGATAGAGAGAGAGGGGAGAGAGAGAAAGAGAGGAAGATACAGAAATAAAATGAGAGAGAAGATATAAAGCAACAAATCTAACAATAAGACATGCAAAAAATGACTCATGTGAACCAAGGCCATTAATGAAGTGCTATTCTAACAGCCACTAGGAATGCAGGAACCAGCACTCTCACCCTCACTTGCTTATAAAAATAATTTAAAGAAAATTTAACTCGTCATTTCAGATGTATCTTATCAACGAGGTTGAAGAAATAGATACATGAAGGAAACTAATCAAGAGCTTGGCTGTAACATTACGAGCTTTACTTACCAATATCGAGCAGAGTTACTTACAATTAGGGGTGGTCGGTTGAAACCGTGAAAACTAGTTTCTTTTTTGTCAATCCGGGTCGAGGGAGGTTGGGAAGCGGAAGAGTTTCACATGGTTCATGCCACAAAGGCGCCAAGGTTAGGGCAATCATGACGTTTCTATTCGTGGGATCAGTTGTGAATAGAGGAGAGAAGAGGATTTAGTAACGAACGGCACTGAGCCCCAGAGGGCATGGGAAGAATGGAGGCTTATTCAATGCGCTGTGGAATAAAGGAAAAAAAACAGTTGACAGTAAGCATTATGAACACGTTGAGGCGAGAAGCGATACACAGAGGAAGCATAAGAAGAGAGAGAGCGAGAGATATAATCGGGGATAGAGTAGAGAGAGCGAGAGAGAGAGAGAGAGAGAGAGAGAGAGAGGGAAGGAGACAAAGTTCACAGCGGGTTTCCGGATACCTTTTGCCACAATACGTCATAGAAGCTGTTTACCGCCATAAACTCAACTTGCCATATATAAAGGGCTAGATCTCAACAGTTTCTTCACAGTTCCACTTAACATAGCCACTACATATGCAAATCTAATATAATGCTATATTCTACCAAAATTTTTCAACAGTTCTTTTTAGATATATCATAATTCTTTTTTTCCGGAATGCCTTCAACCTCGCCTTCTCTGGGAACAGTTCTAGCAAATGTTGCAACCACCACATCGGCCGTGTTCATTTCTGGCGCGCTAGTTGCAATTTACTACATTGCAAATGACATCAACTCTTTCTATGCTCAGAGCGTCTCCGACATGGAAGAGTTCAAGGTTACATATTTTTCTATTTGTGACAATTAATATCTATTTTCCCAACTAAATTTCATCAACGTTAAATTAGATCAAATATTTTTTTAATAAATTAAATTGCCAGATACTTGCCAATGATGCATGGGACGACATGATCTCTGCATCATCTTACTCTTCTCCAAACCTGCCTGCCCAATTCCTTCCGGAAGGAATCCGGGTCCGCCGACAGTATGGAGTTCCCTCAAGGGGATACGGCTCAACATGCAACTGTGGCGCTAGGGTGAGGAAAACACATAAATATGCATGAAAACTATCCGCATTTTCCATCCATTAATTTCTATTCTTCGTACAACTAAATCACTCTATCACCTTCCCAAGACAAAAAACAATCAATTTGCATACAAACAAGCATCAGTTTCCTATTCGACAGGCAGGAAGCTGCCCTCGGGGGCCACCAGGACCCAGAGGAATGCCCGGAGAGCGAGGATATGACGGAGAGATGGGACCGCCAGGCCGCCGTGGCCTAGAGGTTTACTATGCATTTCATTAGTTCACTATTCTGCATTTATTTCAAGTTCCCAAGATCTTCTGTTCCAACGTGGAAACACAATACTTATACTTATACTTTATTTACGCACACCTTAGTGATACGTGGAGGTAAAATTTAGCGAGTAAAAATAAATAAAATGAATGAAAATGAATATAAATATAAATTGTACAGATCATAAAATAACCGAAGGCTTATTGCTGGCAATAGAATTGAATAGCTTCGCGGCACGGATAAAGAAGGAATGAGACCGAGCTTTCAATCGACTTGTTGGGTAAGCTAATTTAAACGAGAGGCCACGAGTTCGGGAATTACGGAAATAAAAGTGATGGAGGTGACTAAGGGACAGTTTTCTATGACCAAATATGAGGCGACGAGCCAATGTGAAATCAAAATCTTCCCGACGCGCTTTAAGAGAAGGGAGGGAGAGGATGCGGTTCCTTTCCTCACTAGGAGGGACGGATAATGCTGAATAGCCATAACATCGACGGAAAATAACGCGGGTAAAGTAATTCTGGACTTTTTCTAAAACGCGGATATCTTTTAATAAATGGGGAGAATAGACAGTAGTACAGTTTTCTAGTATGGAGCGTACGTAGATAGTGTAGGCAGATAAGAGTACACTCTTGTTACAAGTGCGGAGGGCCCGAAGAATAAGATATGCCTTTGCGAGGGCAGAATTGGCTATTTTATTACAATGAAGAGAAAACGATAAGCGGTCATCGATAATAATGCCAAGATCGCGAATGGAAACGATGGAAGAGAGAGGAGTGCCACTAAGCGTATAAGCAATTCGCGGATTAGTTCTACCGATATGCAAGACAAAGCACTTATCAGGAGCAAGGGGAAGCTGCCATGTGTCAGCCCAAAGAGAGACCACGTCAATGGCGGACTGGAGATCGGGATTGTTGTGAGACGGAGGAAAAGACCGAAATATTTTAAGATCATCCGCAAAGCAGCGAGAAGTTGCACCCTGAGCAGAGACTAGAGGAGGGAGGTCGGCAGTGTAAATGATGAAGAGGAGGGGGCCAATAACGGTGCCTTGAGGGATACCACTTATGACAGGACGGGGGCTTGAAAGAGTTCTACCTACACGAACAGCAAAAGATCGGTTATCAAGAAAATTAGCTATCCAATTAACTATAACGGGTGGGAAAGAGAGACATTTGAGTTTATAAATAAGCTTTGGATGACTGACCCTATCGAAAGCTTTAGCATGGTCGAAGTATACAACGTCTGTGGCATGTCCTTGGTGCAAAGAATGGGTCCAGCGTTCTAAGCAATCTAATAATTGGAACTCTATAGAACGTTTACGACGAAAACCAAATTGTTCGTCTGGTAAAATATTATTAAGATCACACCACGAAGACAGTCTACGGCAAATATGCTTCTCAAATAGTCTAGAAAACATACACGTGATAGAAACGGGCCGATAGTTAGTGGGATCAGAGAAAGGAGGCTTTTTCTTAATGGGGACTACAATAGAGTGTTTCCAAATGCTAGGTACAGTCGATGAAACGAGTGAGTAATTAAAAATATATTCCAGAGACTCGCTGATCGGTATCGCAAGGTTTTTAATAAATCTAATATTGAAATGATCAGGGGTAATGCAAGAACTATTGGACCAGGTCTCTATAGCTCGGCATATTTCATGTCTAGCAAAGACAAAATTAAAAGGAGAGCGAGAAGTAGGGGTTGAGAAGGGAGGGAGAATTCCATTATCTAATGTGAATGCGCAAGAAAAGGTGAGCGAGAGAAGTTCGGCCTTGTCTAAGTCAGAGAAGCAGTCATTACCAAGATGGTCAGTGAGAGTGTCTACGCCTCTCGGCTTAGAGGAGGTCTTGTTGCGTATATAACGAAAGAAGGTGGAAGTATTCTTAGATGCAACAATATGTTTCTCAACGTTACGAGAGTATTTGTCGACAGACTTATTATAACGATCATTTGCTATTTTGAAATTGAGAACGGAGGCAGGGGACTTAATAGTAAGAGACTGAAGCCAGAGACGGTACCGGGTGCGTTGTAACCGTAGGATATGATCCGGAAGTCTATCACCGTTAATGCTAACTTTCTTATAAGGGACAAAGAGGGACTCTGTTGCCTGAAGAGCTGAGATAAGTTGCGAGTACATCGTATCTATAGGGGTGATCGTAGAGTGTGCGGTATGAAAATTGAATGATAGTAAAAAATTGTTGGCTGCAGCATAATCACATCTGGAAAAATCCTTGATATAAGTGAAAGTGGGGAAAGGGAATGAGAGAGAAAGATCAGCTGTTACGCTGTTATGATCAGACGAGGCGAAAGGTGGGCATACAGATACGTTGGAAAGAAGATTGGGAGTGTTGCAAAGGATGAGATCAAGAACGTGGGAGTTACATGTAAAGGAAGGGGTGAGTTGGGCGAAGAATGCGGTGGAGGTGAAGTCGAGGAAGAGCTTTGCCTGGGCTGGGACACTGCCGACTGGAGGGGAAGAAGGGACAGACCAGGAGAGTTCGGGGAAGTTCAGATCCCCCAGAATGATAGTAGGATGTGCGCATGAAGAGAGATCGCGGAGAGAATTGATCAGACTAGAGTTGCCTTCAGCGGAAGAAGATGGAGCACGATATACAGTAATAATACGAACAAGGCCGCCGTTAAAGCTACTGTCTACGGCAAGAAGATCAAAAGAGCCTGCAGTTGAGCTGGATAAGATAATCTTGCAAGAAATGGCGGAGTGGACTAAGAGACAAACTCCACCCCCTTTGCGACGGGGGCGATCGGTGCGATAAACATTATAATTGGAATTGCCAGCTAAGATGAATGAATCTGGGTACTTAGAAGAGAGCCAAGACTCTACAATTGCAATAATGCCGAAAGACTGATTTAAAACATTAGCTAATTCCGCGGTCTTATTTACAATAGATCTGTCGTTAAATAATGAGATCTTGCAGACATCGACGGGAACTTTACAATGGGATAAGAGATTAGACCTGCGAATGGCACTGCTTAATTGTAATGGAGAGGAGGCCAATGGTAGAAAGAAGAAGGAGGGGGACCGGCGTTGCGATGCCACAGGTTATAGGGAGAGGGGGAAGCGGGAGCAGCACTGCGATGCTGTTGATAAGAGGAGAGAGGGGGGATAGTAAAGGACGGGTTACGATTGCGAGGGATGGCAGGACGCCTGTATTGTGGGGGAGGCTGGATGGGGACGGTGTTTGTGGGGCGGCCGAGATTGGCCTGAGAGAGTGGGCGAGGGTGGCGGAAGAACTTGGAATAATCCAAGCGCGGAGGGCTTGATGCCCCTTTGAGCCAGGGTGAGGGAAGGGCGGACGGAGATGCGGAAGAAGTCGTCCGACTGAGAGAGACGAGGGGCCTTCCTGATCATCTCCTCCTGGGCAGCGGAATTGGGTAGGACAACTTTCAATAGAGCGGTGCGGGAGCCGCGAGAGGGGAGAGGGTACACTGCTACGGGGACAACAGAGACATCCAGGAAATCAAGCATACGTGTGATAACATCATAGTAACAGAGAACTCGCTGAGTGGAAGTGCCGTATGCATAGTCCACACCGGCAACAACAACGGAACGACGGCGTTCCGTTCTATCGGCCTTCTCCTCCTCCGTCTCGAAGGAGGGGTTCCAGGCGGCCTCAGATACGAGAGAGGTGGAAGGGGGAGGAAGAGGTGGGTTGGAAGGAGGGGGAACGGAGGCAGCCCCGCGAGAAGGAGAAAGGGTGGGAGCAGTCATTTCAACGTCTAACTCGGTGCTAGCGGGAACGGGAGCAGAGAGGAAAGCATCAAAACGCGAAAGAAGATCAAAATGGGCTGCCTCCAGAGTGGAGATTCGTTTCTCCTTCTCGGCCAGGAGAGTGGAAAGGGAATGGATGTCGTCGTCCTTGGCAGAGGGCGACGACCAGGGCGTCAACTTTCTGGGCCATGAGGTGGATGAGTTCGTCTTCGCTTGCCTCGTCGCCAACGGAGCCGCCATCAGCTCGAATCCGCTTGCGGCGGTTCTGGAATCGATCGGCAAACGAGACCAGAGGAGAGACAGTCTTGGGAGGGTCAGAAGAAGAAGAGTCCAGACCAGACATAACTCATAAAGGGCCTAAGTAGATCACGTATTCCCTGGCCCAAGGGTACTAGTTGAGTTGGATGACGAAAGGAGAAAGAGAGGAAGCTCGTATACGGCAAGAGGTAACCTTAGAAAGTGCCTTTGGAGACTTGGGAAGGCCTGAGGCACACAGGCGGAAGCATTAGCTGCAGCTGAGCGGACCGTTAAGGAGCCAAGAGTTGAGCGGCCGCACAGCAAGAGAGGGCAGCGGGTGTGAGAGAGGGCAGCGGGTGTGAGTGAGGGCAGCGGGTGTGAGAGAGGGCAGCGGGTGTGAGAAGGCAGCGGGTGTGAGAGAGGGCAGCGGGTGTGAGAAGGGCAGCGGGTGTGAGAGAGGGCAGCGGATGTGAGAGAGGGCAGCGGGTGTGAGAGAGGGTAGCGGGTGTGAGAGGGCAGCGGGTGTGAGAGGGCAGCGGGTGTGAGAGAGGGCAGCGGGTGTGATAACATTAAGCAAGATACATTTCCGTTTTAAACTAACAATATGCAAGCCCCCCCCCCTTGAGCACCTATTGATTCTTTCACTTCTTTCATGGCAATACTTTCGAATGCTCTAGCACTTGTATACGAACAGGGTGATTCTTGGTGTTCTCAAAGAGTGAAAGTATTCATTTGGGTCCTTAAGAGAAAGTCTATTCCCAGGTCACTACTTTTTTTCTGTCATCTAAATACTTCTACAGTTGATCAAAGCTCCACTACTTCGTTTTCAGGGCATTCAAGTGTACTTCGCCGACAAGTCTTCTTCATGTATGCCTTGCCCTGCGGGGCCGCCGGGCCTTCCGGGTCCCTCAGGGCAACCGGGCCAACCGGGCCGGGATGGCTTTCCGGGAGAGCCTGGGATACAGGGAAGGGACGGCGAGCCGGGACCTCCTGGACCACTGGGGAATCCTGGAGAGAAGGGACGACCGGGAGAGAATGGACAACCCGGCAGGCGTGGGGAGAACGGCAGACGAGGACGAGGACAGAGAGGTAGAGAAAGAGATGGATAGAGAAAGAGATGGAATAGGAATTTAACACTTCCAAAGAACTAGGTTTCAATATTACGATAGCAACCCTACTCGGTATATGAAGAGAGCGAGAGAGAAACAGAGAGTAAGAGAGAAAGAGAGCATATAAGAAACAAGAGAGAGCGAAGAGAGCGATGGAGAGAGAGATCGGGAAAGTAAGAGACCGAGAGATACAAAAATGAAGAAAAAGATGAGGCAGGGAAACAGAGAAAAATTCAATGTATCTAATACTCGCCATTGCAGGCCAGCCTGGTCAGAACGGCATGCCTGGAAGCAGAGGTCTGCCAGGAGAGCCTGGTCATCCGGGCGAGCTTGGTAATCCTGGTCCGATGGGACTTCCGGGACAGCCTGGCCAGCCGGGCTATGAAGGCCCTCCGGGTTCTCCGGGTGAGTCCATGAGCTTCTTCTCTATTCTCTCTTCTTGATAAGAGTACGGTATTCCTCGTAACGCACTATAAATGCCCTTCTTTCTCAGGTCTCCCCGGACAGCAGGGAGCACCGGGTACTGATGCCTCGTATTGTTCGTGCCCACGAAGGGCTGGAGAGTTCGAAGTGGCGGAGACATCTGCCGAGTTCCCTGCCTTCCCTTCTAGTTCTTCCTCTTCTTCAGCTTCTGCTCCATACTCACAATCATCCAGACAATATCTTCCCTATCGACACAGGAGGAAACTGATCAAGAAGAAAGCACTTAAGCACTAGAATGATACTCATTTGTTTAGAAATCACAAATTTTTAATAAATCATTAAAATCAAGTAACAATTCTACTTGTGAAATTGGCAAATAAATCACTAAATGCAAGAAATAAACTGTAAATTTGCAAAAGTTCATGGAGAATGGAGGGAGAGAGGGAGAGAGAGGGAAAGAGAGAATACAGTTTCAAGAGAGAGAATACCCTTTGAGGACATCTCGTGAAAGCGGCAGGGATACGAGACAGAGAGAGAGAGAGAGAGAGAGAGAAAGAGAGAGAGAGAAAGAGAGAGAGAGAGAGAGAGAGAGAGAAAGAGAGAGAGAGAGAGAGCGAGAGCACAAAAAAGCAGAATGGAAACTGAACGTGCGCGTGCGGAATGAAAAACAACAAGAGAAAGTAGCAAACAGAAACTCTCGTATTAGGAACTCCCTTTTCTCTCTCCACTGTCTCCTAGATCTCTCTCTATTTCTCTCTCTCTCTTTCTCTCCCTATCTCTCCCGCCACGCTCTCTCTCTCTCTCTCGCTCTCTCTTTACCATTCTCCCTCTCATCTCTCGTTCAATAAATCGCTATTTTTGTTTACACTCGCAGTAGAGTAAAAGAACGCTAGTTCTATTAGTAACAGAACTCGAGATGTCCCTCCTTTTCAAACATCCTCAATTGCACTTCATAATCCTTCCTTCAGAAACGATCATCCTTTGGCGTTTTTAAAAAATTTATTCGTAATCTAATATGATTTTCCGCATCAACATCCTATATATTTGCTCAATTCGCATTTTTCGCTTTATCACATACTGTTTTATAACTGCAATAATGGCATACCACCTTGTTGTATTGTTTGCATTAATGAAAATCGAAAACTGCATCATGTGGTAGGCCTATGCCATGACAAAATAGGTTGTATTTGCCTTCCAGAAATAGTGCTCAACATCCACCTACATAAATGCACAAATTTCCCTCAAATTGGAAGTGTCATCTCTCTCCAACATTCTTTCTCTCTCTCTCTCTCTCTGCTCCGAGTCTGTCTTCTTCTCTCTCACCCTCCATATCCTTGCACCCTCTCCCTATTCTCTCTCTCCGTCCATTTATTTACGGCAGATTAGCATTTGAAACACGGGCCTCTGGTGGTCAAGCTCCGCCATGGAGAAAGACAGCGCGGTGCCATCTCTCAAAACGATACAGCGTGGATAGAACTGGTGGCCAGGAGAGAAAGAGAGAGAGAGAGACAGAGAGAGAGAGAGAGATAGAGAGAGAGAAGAGAGATAGAGGAAATGGGATTTGAGAATTGTAAGGAAGTGAAGTAAGTAAAGTCAGCGGAATGCGATTGGAAGGAAAGAAGGATAGGGCAGAGAGAGAGAGAGAAGGAGAGAGAGAGAGAAAGAGAGAGAGAGAGAGAGAGAGAGTACAAGGATCCTAAGACGCGCAGGTAGCATAATGCAAAGACGCAACAGGCTGGTCCTGAAAGCACTTTCTGGCCCTTCATTGTCCGTTCCAAGAGCAAAGGAAATGGCAGTCTCCTTCTTTATCCATTCCATCGCATTCATTCTCGTTATCTGACTGATAACCTGGGGGGCATTATGATCTTTCTTATATGCTTCTCAAAGGGTCTGAGTACCCTTTCCCTCTCTGGTTAGACCTCCTTTCCTAGACCCTCTCACCCTCCTAGCCAGTGAACATGGCATCCACATCTTGACAAATTGAGCACTGCCCTGCGGCCTCCAATCAGCATTCGCATACCTGTTGCAAGTCCAATTCCCTTCCCCCTCCCCCAGTCTCCATTTGGAGATGCACTCTTTTATATTCCGGACTTTTCCGGACAGTCATTCTTTTTTTCCGCTATAAAGCCACATTTAAGATGTCACACAGAGAGTTGTCTGTCCATCCTTTCACGCGTTCTTCAGTTGATAATTATTGCATACCGTAACCGGAATAGACAATGGAGTGCCAGTATTTCGGCTTGATTGATGACAGTTGCAGCGTCAAATGACTATGTTTGCGCACTGTTGTTACCCTGTTCGGTTGACAGGGTAACTGTTTACTTTGTCATTCATAGAACAACATTAAGGATTAAGGAAGCTGAAACCACTTGCCAATAGCTGAGGTCCACGACTATCATTCATTTTATCGCACAATTATCACTCTTGTTGCATTACTTCTCTCTCTCTCTCTCTTTCTCTCGCTCTCACTCTCTTCGTCAAATCTCACTTGCTCTCTCCATATCTCCATTCTCTCCGGTGATCGTTCCCCGTTTCTACCTCTCTCTTTCTTTCTCTTCTCCTGTCTAGATCCTTGCAACCTATCCGGAGGCCGCAATGTAAACTCCACCCTCTAAAGAAACTGCGGAATCTTCGGAATCACCCGGCCATTCGCAATCCAATCACCGCTTCAAAGGCCTTTGGCGCTTTTTCATTCGTGGTCCGGCTGGGTGGAGAGGAGGAGGAGGGGGGGGGGAGACCTCGGCCCGGGGGGAAGCTAAAGCGGAGAGCCTGAGGCATCTCCCCCTCCTTTCATTCATTCTGTTCCTCTCTCACATCACTTCGGCCACTCCCTTCTCAGCTCTTCCTTTTCCTCAATATTTCCCCATCTCTACTTCCTAGTATCCAGGCGCTACTAGACACAGCAGGAGTGCCACTGTCACCGCGGTCACCTTTTGGAAACTGGCTCTCTCTGTCACTCTTTCTCGCTCTGTTTCACTCGCCGACAAAAATGTTTGCTTTCATTTTTCTACATGCTTGACTTTGCCACCTCTCCAAATAAAGTTCTCGTGGAGTAATACGTAGTTGCAGATATTTAAGTACGCGTTAAATTCCCATTCGCATTACAAAGCAGTGTATTACCCATGTGCAATTTGTTATTAAATATAATACATTCATTATAACAATACTTCTACATCTCTTCTAATAACAGACAGATTCAATGCCCTCGGTATTGACGGCAAGAAGCAGAGATTCCTTCATAATCAGCGTAGCTCTTACTACATGCGGCTCGGCTGTTGTCTACGTTCTCATCGCAGTCTCACTCCTGCTAGCAGATATAGACAACTTCAGAGGGAAAGCAGAGACGGATATGGCAGAATTCATGGTTCCTCGCTTAATTCACTTCCTAATTATTTTCTCTGCTCTCTTCTCTTCTCTCTCTCTCTCTCTCTCTCTATCTATCTATCTATCTATCTATCTATCTGTCTCTCTCTCTCTCTCTCTCTCTCTCTCTGCTATCCTCCTCTCTTCTCAAATTCCAGGTACTTATATGCTCTCTTGATTTTTTTTTAAAGAGGCAAAACATCATGCATACCACGTTAAAAGATAGCGACTAAATATCTTCTTCAGAATCTGTCAATGAGAGCCTACGAAGTCATGCAATCAACGCTGCTAGAGGAAGAGAGGAGGATAAGGAAGCGGCGAGAGGGAACACGATCAGTCCGCACCGTCTCAGCCCCCTCTTTCACCCCCAGTGGCTTCTATCCCTTCCCCATCAACAACGACCAAATCAGCTACACTGATAGATGCGCATGCTCGGCACAGCCTAATAATTGTCCAGCAGGACCTAGAGGCCCGCCAGGTTGGATAGAATTAATTTTTCTTTCTAGTTTTTTTTAACATTTACTATTTAACAAGCACTTTAATACTCTTTTTCTCTACCATAAAATCACTCAAAGTTATCCAATTCTATCATCAATTTCATGCCTACCGGGAGAGCCTGGCTATGATGGGAGTCCGGGAGAGTCAGGTAGTAGAGGTCTCGATGGCACTGCGATCTTTTATGACAACCAGAAGGAGTGCACTCTTTGCCCCGTGGGACCGCCTGGTCAAAAGGTTCGCTTTTTGTAGACATCCAATGCTTTAAGAGAGCATGTCAGTACCCTTCGATCAAGGCCTGCCCTAGGAATTTTTTGTCGAATTTTTTCCCCAAAATTGGTTCCCGTATACATCTCGAGACGGCGAACACATTTAGCTGTATTTCAAACCTGAAAAAAAATTTCCGCGCGAGACCAGGTACAGTAACCTTATAATTTACATGTGTCATAACTCGCTTCAAACTTATTATTAGACAACCATCGAGCTATCATTGGATAGCTGATTGGGCGGACTTTAATTTTCATGTTGATGATGTTTTCATAAAATTTGATTTTGACCCTAAAATACGGCCCTAAAGATTTTCGGAGGTGGTTTTTGGCAACCTTTTGCATTTTCTGTTCATTTCCACAAAACCGCTCCTACATATTCTTAAACTACGTGAAATTTGCTATAACATATGTCTCTTTCAAAAAAATTAAGCGTCCCGGACTATGGTTCCCAGAGGCTTGAACACGATCCAGTATAAACTGAAGGCACAAGTGAATCCTCCAAATTATCTGTTTTTAGGTTCTCGCTTTCGACCGCTTCGGAAATAATCCTTTTTCAGTTGAATGTTAATCGAATGGGGATTAATTTTCATATGGATTACCATTTTCAAAAAGTACTTTTCAGCCCTAAAAGACGGCCCCCGTCATTGTCGAAGGGACTTTTCGAAGGATTTTTGAGGACTTTTCGAAGGTTTTTTGACAAATTATGCATTTTCCGTTCATTTCCACAAAACCGCTCCTACATATTCTTAAAGTGCTTGAAATTTGCTATAATATACGTCTCTTTCGAAAAAATTAAGCGCCCCGGACTATGTTTCCCAAAGGCTTGAATTCCCGGTGATCGCCAAGTGGCTTAGGCTTGGTACGGCGGAGAGGCTTTTATTCGAAGTTTTGATGTGATTTTATTTTATTTTTCAAACTGTTGTGTCAAATCTTCTTTTTTTGTAATAATGAGTCACATTTTTATAATGTTTTATCTTGTAACAACATTCGAACACTGGAATAAAATAGTGGGGAGAATCATCCTGAGCTGTTCAAGATATGTTATTACCAGTACATACTATGTATGTGATCTATTTTAAGTTCGCTCAGCGGAAACATGGTGATGTGATCGTGATTTGTCACAGAAGGTTTTAGTGATTTCTGTTTGCACTGTTCGTAATTGTGTGCTGATTACAAACCTTGTGGACTTCAATCATTTCGCTCGTTCCTCACTTGTCATGCTGCTATTTTCGGCTGCTTTAGCTTCATTCTTTCAAACAGGAACACACTAAGGCCAGCCAGCACGAAATACAAAGCAGGAAAAGAACAGTTGGATAGAGGAGACGGCAGAATGAGCAAGAAATGCAAAAAAAGAACAGGCACTCTTCCATGTGATCACCGATATGCAAAACTATCTAACGCATTCGCAAGATTCGGACCCAGACTTTTTTCCACCCGCATCAAAGGACGCAGCGCCTCCTCTAAGACGTACCCCTTCAATTGTTGATACGACGAAGAAGACAGCATTCTTAAACTTCATGAAAGCCCTTGGTATCACCCACATGGATCGGAGAATCGACTTCAAATACCTCGAAGAGCGCAGTCAGCGACGCAAAGCTCAAGGCCTCCGATCAGCCCTAGAAGTTGCGTATCAAATCGTCGCCCCAGATTCTCCAGACAAGCTACGTGAAATGGTAACAGCACAGGAGAAGGAAGGACTATACGAAAGGCTCATGTCAACATCATGGTGACGTGTACAGGTGTCCTGACGAATCCTGTACAGCGGAATTCGTTCGCTCCTTTAACCTGGAAAGGCACATCTTGCTAGGAATTCATAGGCGAGTCTCTGAACGGGTCACTCTTCGTGACTACGCCCTGAAGCAATACGGCCAGTGTTTGGAAGGAGCAAACGCAAATCCTCTCAAGGAAGTCAACGAGGCCGTCGAGTCATTGGTGGAAGTGAACGAATTAGGGATTCGCCAGAAGAAAGGATGGGCATTGCGCGAGCGTAAGAAATCAGCTCGTCTACCGCCAAAGCTCGAAGGAATACGTCATTGCAGCTTTCAACGAAGGAATAAACACCAAGAAGAAGCTTGCCCTCGTCAATTGCAGAAAAGAATGCGCGAGGAAATTGGTCAAGATGGAAAACTACTCTTTTCCCCGAGTGAGCTGTTGAACTATCAACAAATCGGGAGTATATTCGCCAGCCTTGCATCAAAAAGAAGGAATGCGGACGTCTCGACAAGTACTCAAGCCAGCACGACGACAGATCCCACGGTTAAAGACAACGCGAGCGAGATAGATCAGCTAAATTTGGAAGACTATGAAGCTGAAATGGACATCTACTCTGAGCCCATATTCCGAAGTGAGCAGGACGAACTTAGGAGTGCAGTGGAAGACAATATCGATATTTCTTCTGAGGATGTAGAACCAAAGAGATACAAAGATAAGCATGAAGTCTACAGCTCAGGATGATTCTCACTACTATTTTATTCCTGTGTTCGAATGCTGTTGCAAGATAAAACATTATAAAATGTGACTCATTATTACAAAAATAGAAGATGTGACACAACATTTTGAAAAAGCAAAATCACGTCAAAACTCCGAGTAAAAGCGTCCCCGCCGTTCCATGCCTAAGCCATTTGGCGACCACCGGGAATTCAAGCCTTTGGGAACCATAGTCCTAGACGCTTAATATTTTTGTAAGAGACATATATTGTAGCAAATTTCAAGTACATTAAGAATATGCAGGATCGGTTTTGTGGAAATGAACGGAAAATGCATAATTTGTCTAAAACCATTCGAAAAGTCCCTTCGACAATGACGGGGGCCGTCTTTTAGGGCTGAAAAGTACTTTTTGAAAATGGTAATCCATATGAAAATTAATCCCCATTCGATTAACATTCAACTGAAAAAGGATTATTTCCGAAGCGGTCGAAAGCGAGAACCTAAAAACAGATAATTTGGAGGATTCACTTGTGCCTTCAGTTTATACTGGATCGTGTTCAAGCCTCTGGGAACCATAGTCCGGGACGCTTAATTTTTTTGAAAGAGACATATGTTATAGCAAATTTCACGTAGTTTAAGAATATGCAAGAGCGGTTTTGTGGAAATGAACAGAAAATGCAAAATTTTGCCAAAAACCACCTCCGAAAATCTTTAGGCCCGTATTTTTTTTTTTTTTTTTTTTTTTTTTTTAGGGTCAAAATCAAATTTTATGAAAACATCATCAACAGGAAAATTAAAGCCCGTCCAATCAGCTATCCAATGATATCTAGATGGTTGTCTAATAATAAGTTTGAAGCGACTTATGATCAATGCAATTTTAAAGATTACTGTACTGAGTCTCGCGCGGAAAATTTTTTTCAACTTTTAAATATAGCCTATTTTGTTCACCATGTCGAGTTGTATACTGTAATCAATTTTGGTGAAGAAATTCGAAAAAAAATTCCTAGGGCAGGCCATAATAGGGCCCTGCTCGAGTCTTACTGACATCCTCTCTTAAAGGAGTACGAAAGTCTCACGCGTAATCTATTAGACCTTTCCTGAACATAACAGTCGCGTCTCTCTAACAATAAACCACATGCTCTCTCGCCCTTGTGTCAGGAAAAAATGCGCGAATTCAAATGTGAATTTCGGCTCCATTAAAGGGTCAAGACGGGCTCTCTGGTGAGCCGGGCCCTGATGGATATGCCGGCATTCCGGGTCTTCCTGGCCGGCCAGGCTCGCCTGGTCCACCTGGACCTCAGGGTGATCCTGGGGAACCAGGAGAGGAGGGACCGGATGGTCTTCCGGGTACTAATGGGGAGAATGGAAGAAGATATATCAGCGAGCGCGGCTCGATGGGGCCTCCGGGACCACCTGGACCAGAGGGCTATCCTGGTAATGATGGACAGGCAGGCGCGCCCGGCTATGATGGATTCCCAGGTGAACGAAAAGATACACTATCAACTTTCCTAATTTCATTAGAGTAACAGCCATTCTATAGATTCCAATTATCCTACAGAACTTTTGTCTCATATTTTACTGCCCATTCAGGAGATATCGGTCCGCCTGGTATTCGGGGCCAGCCCGGTCAGCCAGGCACGGAGGGTCCTCCGGGTACGATTGGTCGCTCTGGACCGGATGCTACCTACTGTCCTTGCCCCCCTCGGACTAGTGTGGCTGCTTATAATATGCGGCAAGTGACACAAGAGTATGAAGAGGGAGAGGGGGAGGATGAAGCAGAAGCAGAAGAAGAAGCTGAGTTGCCCTTTGAACCCACCACTGAGGCCAGTTTCCTTGATACGACTCCAAATGGCGGAGTCACCGAAGTTGCCTTTGCAAGTGACGGGCAGGTATGAGAAGTTTATGCAATAATTTTTTAATACGAATAAAAATATATTTTCCATGAATCTCCAGGAACCTATTCGAGCGATGACGAGAGGGAGACCAATATTCAACATTTCAGATCGAAGTTGGTCCCACGACGATAGTCGCCGAGGACTACCGTAGGCGACTACGCTCTTTCGTCAGGAGATGGCGAGCACGGAATAAGCTTGTAAAGCTAAGACAGCGAGTTGCGGCTTCGTAGTGGAATGAGAATGCCCTCTCGTGAATATTTATTTAATGTATTTATTTAATTATGACAAACAATAACTTGCTCTCGCTCGCCATATTCACTTGAATGCCACACTTAATTGACGCCATTGCTTTGGTGAAAAGCGCAAGTCGATAAATCACATCTCACTAATTACCCCGATCCTTCCTAGCTATTCCAGCTCTCTCATTTTACATCTGAAGTCCTTAAAAACTAATTTACAAGGAATACCCGAAAGAGTCCAAGGTTATTAGCTGCGAGACAAATAGTCCGAATATAACGTAGATCCAAGTACTGAGCCTTATAAATGAATAAATAACTAAATAAAGTAGAAAATTTAATATACGAGATAGCTGACTCTTGACTTGTCGCTTCTCCTGTCTTCGGTTGGAAGTGTAGAATGTTCGTGCATTGCGGATGAGTCAGGAGCCAGAGTGGCAGGAGGGCGCTATCCGTGTCACCCACAAAGAGAAGACGAACCGAAGAAGCCTCTCTGAATCCAGCCGGGAGCACCCTTCCCAGGGAGATGTCCTGGAATTAGGAGGAAAATGTGATGGATAGACAGCCCTTGGCTAGGGAGCAAGCAAAACCAATGAAAAGCATTAACAATAAGGTAACTTAAAAACTTAATTCTTCTATTTAACAGAACAACCAATGAAATATTTTTTGTAACTAGATAACGGTACTCATCGAAATACTATCAGAAATCATACCTTATCAGCATTATCCGATCCCAAGAGAACAGGCATGCATGGCAGCACTTCCGCGCGTATTCTCTCGAGGATGTCACCTGCAACAAATTGTACCATTATAAGTAGTAATGTGAGTATTGCTTTATCAAGAAGAGAAGGAAAAAAATGCTAAATCTGAATGAGCATAAATATAATGTATTCGAAGCAACTAAATCAATTTTTTTCTCCTAACCCACCAATTGCATAAGCATAAGACGAGTCCGTGAGAAGCACTAGTTGCTCCTCTTCACTACAACTTTGGAGCGCTTCTGAGACTGCACTCTCAAACCTCACAAGATCGAGTGGAAGTCTTCCCAGAACGTATCTGAAGGAAGAATTGAGTTGTGTAAAAATGATAATATTATCCAACAAAATTGAGCTCTTGAAGTTGTTCCTTTGTTTTTTGTTGTTGTGAATATACCTTTTTTGGTATAACAAATATGTTACCGCTTTGGCAGTAAAGTTAATCCATGATGAAGATTAGATGCATACTTGACAGGAAGCTTATCAGTCGGCGCGCTTAGACAAGCTTCACCGTAGTGCACGAGGGAATCGCACGAAGCGTGAGCCGCAGCTACCGTATCCACGCAACAACTAGAATAAAAAGACTACCGCATCCACGCAACAACTAGAATTTAAAAAAAAACTACAGTATCCAGCCAACAACTAGAAGGATAAGAGTAACGTTAATGCAATATTGTGCACGTGAAAAACCTATAAACTAGAGTTATTTGATTGCCTTCGAAAGTAGTTCTCTGTGTATGAGATGTAACCCCACCTCCTGTAAGAAGTATCAGCCAGCACGAAGACTTTGACTTCCTCGAAACTTCTTTCAATTGTCTGTGCAACAGGCACGGCCGCTCCGAGAAGTGAATCAGGAAACTGAAAATGAACAAGCTATATCTATTTGCCTTCTGATTGCAGACATGTATAATGCTATAAAAAAAGATGCAAAGGGTACTTTACCTCCTTAATAACAAATCAGACAATCAGATAAGTACCTGGAGCGCTACTCGGCTAAAGTTGTTTTCTCTGATCCACGAAAGAGTGCCGTCAACATCAAAGAATGACGAAATATCACATCCGTTGAATTCCTGAAGATGAGGAGTTTATGGACGATAACAATGCCATTTTCAAAACAGGATGCATGATGCGCAGAAGCAATTTCTTTTTACGAGCTTTCTGTTAATTGTAAGAACCTCAAAATCTCGAGGAGAAACATGAATTAAAATGGCATTAGTGATTAACTTGATTAACTTGTGGAGCACAACAACATAAGCCTTCATGCCTCTGGAGAAGTAGGCTCTTGGCCTGAAGATGGAGCGGGCACGTGAGAAGTGTAGAACAAGCCCGTAGTCGTGCTTCCCTCGGACATCACGAGAAATAATGACGCGGATGAAAAACATATGGTTAGGTCAACCCAAAACTTTCCAGCCAATCAATACACAGTATCCGAACTGTATACAGTATGTTTTTCCGAGTTCTACGCAATCGAATAACACCACTCCTTCCTTCATTCACAGAAGCTTTATTCCTGGAATTCAACAAGCAAAGCCATAACTGAAATGAAACATGAACAAGGTGGGCCACCGAACAAAGTGAAAAGAATCTGAGGACAAAGATACAGCACTAAAAAAACGAGATCAACAGAGCAACGGAACATTCGCAAGGAATAAAAGCTGTCGAGAACTATTATAATAAAAGCTATTCTACGAATCAGCTACTCTCGAGATCGGTATGAGCAATCAATCAACGTAGAAAAATAACAACTAAACTCGCTCCACCAAGAGGTATCATCCAATTCACACGAACAGGAAAGATTTGAACCGGTAACAAAACAAGAGATTCGCTGGAAAATTAGTGGCTCGCATCATAATTTTAAAAGATATTCACAGAAAGAACCGGGCTTGTATCTGATATCTAGTGCAGAATATTAATGACCATACGAAACAAACTTAAGATAGCAACTAAGAAGGCGCAAAATAAGGCCAGGTGAGTATTCAAAGATTAGGCTAATTTATATTTGACGTATTGAATTGATATTACAGTACTCTTGGTCACAAAAAAACAGCATAGTTTAACTGAATGATTGTATTCGATTGGAGGAAGTAAGTTACTTCTTGATGTTCTTGTAGACGTCGTAGCTCATGGGGAGGAAAACCCTTCGCTGAATGCCGAAATGCTCGAGAGTGAGGCCTCTTCTGGTCAGCTCGGCCAGGAGACGCTCTTGCACCTCTTTTCGATGCTTGAAATCTTTCATCACCTCGACGGCGCGCAGCTTGCGATCGGTTTCGGCCTAAAATATACTTTTTTTTTCTAACTTTTTTAAATTCATTAACTTGCTTAAAATCAATAAAACTTTATAGGCTATCAAATATTGTCATTTAATTATTAAAGAAAAAATGGTATAGTAAGTATATTTTCAATCCATAGTGCTTCGTCATTAAAAACGTCGTGAAGCAGCTGTTTTATCGTATACCACTAATTCAATAATATACCTTGATCTCGTCGATTTCCTCGCGCAACTTCGCAACACTTGCGTCCATCGTGGTCTTCGCCTGTTGCTCTTTTTCCTGATCTTCAGCAACCACTTCCGAGTCAACATTTTCCGGAGTTTCGTCATCTTCTGCTTGGAAATCACTGGAGTCAGGAGAATCGTCTTGATTGGCCAATGGTTGGCGCGGCTTTAAAAGATTCTAAAGGACAAAATCCTTAACAAATTAAACAAAGCACAATATCTTCTAACTTGTTATTTTCTATGATGTTCTAGTATTAAATGTAAAAAAAAACGTACGGTCCAAAAAATAGAATAAAGAACGCCTACTTTGGGCTGAGTGCCAGCATTCGCAAGCGGTGGAGCACCAACTCGTTTCGCGTCGGGTCCGACCAAAGGCCGCTGGCTTGATCTTGCCTCGTGAAAATGTCCAGTTGAGTATTTTACCGACACTGATCCGTCCTTATGATAGCGCTCCTTAAACATGGTTTAATACACACACGAAACATTTATCATCTCACGCAATCAGACGACTAAAAGAGATTACAATAACTCGCCGTGCAATGTGACGGGCAGATAAGCTCAAAGCATCCGGCTCGACGACTGCGCTCACGCGCGCCATTTTCCCACTGACATCTCAAAGTCCGTATTATCTGAAAAGGAAAAGAAAGTGACGGTTAAATTGAAGAGGGTACAAAGAAATGTTCTTCATACATGCTTCCCATCGTTCGTCGTACGGCAATACCACGTTTTGCAATCGTTATCACCATCGACTTCGAGCCATTTCTAAAGAAACCAATAAGTAAGCAGCAGTAAGGAACCTTAAACACGCAAGTCACATACACGAACACTGCTTGCTAACCCGGTAGGCTTCGGCGTTTCTGAACTGCGCGCGCTTCATGGAGAAGTCACCCAAATCAGCATGCGCAGCAGCTGCATGATCACAGAGGTCTCTGCAAAATGTTATTCATAATCCAACGATTTGGGAATAACACCTAGCAGACTTATTGGAAACAGCACATAATAAAAGTAGAGAGAAAGAAAACCAACGCGTATGTCATGCCCGACCAAGGACATCCCAGAACGAAGCACGGCAAGGAACCGCCATTCGTCTGCCTAGCAGCCTGCTTACGAGCTGTGATCGCCGCTTCGTCTTCGCCGTGCACCTTCCTGAGGTGTTGCCATAAGTTATGTCTTAGGCGCACCTTACAGCCGCACAGATCGCAGTTGAACATTCCCGTCACTGAAATGACTCAGACGTAATGCATAGAAAACGATGTTTACTAAGTTGGTTCAAAGGATTGTCTTATTGAGGGAAAACGAGTTATGCGGAATTTTTGAAGAGTGTTAGAGGCATAAGGTAAGAGATCTAATGAAAAGAACAGTAGTTTTACTCTTGTGCCAAAATTTCAACGGATACAATTAAGATCCAACACAACATGCAAAGTAACTACTGCGACAACAACAAAAGATATATGAAATTTTGGTACTATTCAATAAGGAAATAAAACTTATTTTGGTGTGCAGATATTCAAAGTTGTTCGTTATTTTCTAAATGACAGAATATTGCTCCAATATAGGTTTCGCCAAATTACGGTTATCACACTACATACAATAAGGCTTCCCTGTTCATTATATACGCCTGCTTCATTCCCCGTTTTATTTTCTATGCTGTTTATATAAGATTCGATTTCGTGCAGCTGCTTCTTTCCCGTTTTTCTGTCTATTTATCTTCCATTCCACGAGACCGCCTTTCGAAGAGCCTGTCTGATATATGCCTATAACATCGTTTATGACCGTGACCGGGCTTCTGATATGGCTGATAGAAGCACCGGATATGTCATCTGTTGTCCGAGATTCTTAAAGGGCTTCACTGTCAGGAATGGCTTGATTATACCCTGTCTGGCTTTTCATGTCAATCTTGGTTTATGCGGTTCGATTTTTCGTTTCGCCTCGCTGCTGACATCGGATATATTGTATAATTGATGAATATTTAGCTACATTAATGGAGATTAAGGAGATTTAAGCCTTAGACCTTAATGGTTTAAGGTACTTAAAATGAGTCCAGCTCGAATTGCGGCTTCGAAGGAGTCAAAGCGTCCTGCTCGCAAAGCGGCCACGCGCGCGAACGAAAGCTTGGGCCGCAAAGCAAGGTTCATTTTCTTCTTCCTCGTTGGTTTATTTTGAAAGCTGCATTTTTAATCTAGTCGCCATCGTCATGACCTTAATTTACTTAAACGGTTAAACCGCTTTGCTATTAATGTACTTGCCAGCTGATGCGAAATTTTCAGTAAATAAAAAATCCTTGTGGTTTTTTTTGTTTCTTCAGAAGTTCCGCTGTGAAGACAGTGTTCCTGCACAATACACCCTGGATCCAGAAGCTCTCGCCCGTCGAGTACGTCTCAGTTCAATATCTTGTTTATTCCTATAGACTCGTTCTCTTGGTCAGCGAGAATTTTACTTGAAAACATAGCTGCGGATGATGTCCTGGATTTTAGAGATGTCTATAATGACCCAGGATATTAAGCTTTTTGCCGTGTTTTACCTTTGTCGTATGTGACTGTTTGTATGACTCTGCTACATTGGATGCATGCTTTCATTGCTTTGCAGCTCGAACAGCTTCGTGATCGTCTTCCAACGGCCAGCACTTCCTCCAACATTGCCGTGGAGCTCCGTGGCTTCGATGCCAATGTAATTGATGTTATTTATTTATCGTGTACTGGTTCGCATGTTTAGATTGGATATAATGGTTTTTTTTTCTCATATGATACATCCTTATATTTCGATATTTGATGACCTCAGGAATCTTCCGAACTTTCGCTCGATGATTTCGCGCGTAAACGACAGGAGATTCTACAGCAGACACGACATCCCGAACACATGGACGAGTCCGGGAAGACGGCGCTCAATGTTGACGTCAGATATTTTTATTCTCTAAAACAAAGAATGTAAATTCATGAGACTATTTCATGTTTACTGATTTACTTATAAATTTAAATAAATTTCCCGACCATACAAGCATCGTTAAGCATATATATCCTTGGGATAAGTTCTTTTTGGCTTCCAGGCTCTATCTTGATTCACTGCCTTCTAACTCTCACTCATTGTCAGAATACTGTCCTTGCAGAATGCTGCAATCGCTGGTGCCAAGATGGTGTTGGACACCGGAAGAGGAACGAGGAGCTTGACGAAGAAGTAAACTTTTTCTTCCACTTTTATAGGCTTTTAAAATCTCCGGGAAATACGGTAAAAACCTTAGTGGAAAAGCAAAATCTGAAAAGGAGTACCAACCATGTTTTAAGCATTAATGAAGCACTGTCCCACTTTGTTTTTTTTATGCAATTTGTTTTAAAAAAAAATCCGTTTTTACGTTGCCGTACCTTCCTTTCCGCGCTCAACAGCCTATCCTTTTTTTCCTGTTGGACCATTGGCATTGCCTTTTATTCTTTGGTAGAACACTTGGTACAGACACACGGTTACTTGGCATTTTGATGTTTCAATTTATTGTCGAGTTTAGTTCGGAGCATTTTCATTCAGACTTGCTATCGAAAGTGGAATCAGCGAGGATGACGTTCTTTACAAAGGCGTCCCGCGCGAGGGGCCTGAGTTTCATGCAGCACGTCAAGTCAAGGAGTACGGTATTTCTGTTTAATAAAAAAAATTATATAATAATTTATTTCATCAATATAATCATTTATTAAACAAAGTAGAAAATAGTGCATTTATTTCTTATTAGTTGATTTTCTAATTTCTTGCATTTTACTTATAAACAGTATCTTAAAGGCATACCTAACAGTTCTAGAAGAAAACAAAATACTATAACTGACTGTAGGCACCGTGAGGCTTCGCTTCTGGAGAGTTTCGTCGATTTAAAGAAGCAAATGGACTTTAAGATCAACATTCTCAAGCACATTGAGAACAGGCAGAAGTCGGCGGCAAGTCAGTCTATTTGAATTTCATATTTACTATTATTCTTATTCTTATGCTGTCTTATTTTCCTTCCTTTTTAATGTTTTGCGAAAGGTTTTCTGTTTTGTTTTGAGTTTTTTTTTGAGGTGTGGAATTTAAAAAAATAAAATAAAATAGCATCAAATTTCATTTTTTTTAATGTAAGCATCAACTTCAAAAAGAATTTTAGATAAGAAGCAGCAAATTTCCTTCTCCGACGGCCGAGTTACTCGTGGACAAATCGAGAAGGCGAAGCTTCGCACGGAGCAGGTGTCAAAATCTTTATTTTTAATTAGTTTTTTTTTCCAGATATTTGTATCGAGTTCTGAAATGGCCAATGCCCCAGTAGACTTCGGTTCCCAATTAAGATAGCTAATAAACTTTCATATATTTTGTAATATCTGCAGGAGAAGACGCAGCAGAAGAAGAACAGGAAGAAGAAGAAGAGTGGAGTCAACTCGAAGGGCAAGAAAGCCGTGGAAGAGGAGCTGCCACCAGAGATGCGCACTCCACCACAACAGAGGAAAGTGAATCCTCTCGATGACAAGCTGGTTAGAGATTTCTCTCTCTCTCTCTCTCTCTCTCTTTCCCTCTCTCTCCTTCTCTTTCTCTCTCTCTCTCTAAATAACTTAGGCTCTTTACATTTGTTCATTTTCACCAAGATAATTGCCTTTAAAAACAATTTATTATTGCCCATTTCCTTAAGAATTCTTGTTTTCATAGTTTAAAATGAAGAAATGGGTAGCGCTGTTCTGCTGATTTCCTATTCAAGTGTGCATTTTTTACTATAAATAAAAAGAAAGATTAATAGGATGAATGTTTTTCCTCAGATTTACGACAAGTTTGCGAGTGTCCTCGCGTCCGGAATTCTGGAAGATGCTCGCCGGAATTCGAAGATTCGCCGTTCGGAACCAATCCCCTTCCGCCTGGATCTCCTGGACACTGACGAAGAGGATGAGTAAGGAAAGAGTCTAGGAGAAAATGGAGCCCAACTCTTATCTTGTGAAATATGTGATCTTCTTTCGCCTTCTTTATTCACGATTTTCGATGCTTTACTGCCCCCTTTTGCACACTTTGAAACCCAAACTGGTTATCGTGTTTGATTTACCAGTGATGTCTTGTTAATATGGAACTTAGTTAAGCCATTTGTATTATGTTTTTAAATAGTGAACATGATGTTAACGGAATAAGTTCTACCTCCGACAAATCATTGCATTGATACTTGTTTTTTGTGTGTTAAGTTTTGTTCTAGTAGACCATATACTTGCTCATTTCATGTTAATTATGAAGTAAGTTCGCTCTTATTATTCGGATTTCCTCTATTCGAGCAACTTGTGAGTTCCTTTCCAATTAGTTGAGATCGTTATGGGTGTATTGTGTTTTCTACTTTACTTCTTCGCTCATTCTCCATTTCCTGTGCTCAAATCCCTTCCACTCTGCCCTTTAAGTGTCTTCTCATTGTTCTATGATAACATCACGTTCAGCACTGTGAATTGTTTAATGAACCTGTTCTGGTGAATACATGTCTGTTCGATTTCTTCGTTTACTGATTTAAGTGGTTCATCTTGCCACCCTATCATATTTTTATTGTTGGAGAAAATTCTGCCCTTTTTTTGCAAAATTAAATGATACTTATGGTTGGCTTGTTATCAATGGAAAACTTGTTTGAACTGTTGAAGTTTGATGAAAAGAAGTAGAAAACTCTAGTAATGGCATTCTGAAACCTGGGTACGGTACTTTCCAGAATGCTTGGCTCACATCTGAGCATGTTGTTGCTGGTGCTCTTCATGCTGCCCCAGCAAGTGTATGCCGAGGCTAACTTTGAGGATACGAGATGTCGATGTGTCTGCCCGAATACGAGGTACTTGAACATCTTTTATCATCTATCGAATACGAGGCGATTATATCTTTATCATTCTTTTGATCAGACGATCTATTGGTGTTATCAGCGCTGGAAGTGCTCTGATCATTGCTTGTTTTATCAGTGTTCAGGCATAATAAAAAAAAAGCAACAGCAAGACATTATTAATTAGATACAAACAAAGATGTTTAGCAACAATATCATAAAGCTGTGACATTTGCAGATACTTTAGCAGTGACAACCAGACTTCGTCGGAAGACAACCATCGACGCTACTACACAATGACGAATATTAACCCGTCCATATGGTCAGTTTCCCGCTATTGAAGCAAAATGGCTTAAGAAGTAAAGTGACTGTTTTACTATTTCATATGCGATTGCTCTGAAATGAATGATTTATCGGAGTTGTGCTTATGTTATAAACAACAGAAAAAGCACAGCACTAGTTTAGGGTATGATGTTTTTTTTTAAATCATATTTTCTACAATAAAAAGTGCAGTAAACGTACTTATAAAATATGATAGAGGTTTCAATATCCACTTGCATACATTAGACATTTGTGTAGATCTTACAAATGTGCTCGGAAAGGAAGAGCAGAAGAAAAAGAAAAAGGATGGATTTTCAGCAACCCCGTGCAAGTCGTGAAGCACGAAGTGACTGGAGTTATTGACGACGCGCACATGGACGCATTCCTAGCCAACTGCGACTGCAGACACGAGAGCAGGAACACGGTCATGCTCAAGGTTGGAGAGAGAGAGGGAGAGGAGGGGGACGGAGATAGTAAGAGAGAGGGAGAGAAAGAGAGAGAGAGAGAGGATAGAGGGAGAGAGGGAGGACGACATTGTGCTTCGGTCTCTTACCACTAACGTTATTTTCTATCTCAAAAAAGATCATACCCTTATAGAATATGGGCATTCTTGTTCAACATATTTGTTCGGAGTTCACGGGCGGAAACAAAATAGCTTTTTTTAATTATGCAGTCTTTTTCTTTCTAATGTCTTCCGCCTCGGGAGTTTTCCTTTAACCGACTTCTAGTGATTTGTGTGCATGGATATGAATTCATAATTACTGGTTTGTTTTTCCCTCGAATAGCAGTAAATTTGTGTGATGTAATACGATAACTGTAATAACAAGACGTCGTTACTGTACTTATTACGCTGTAGAAGTCGAGGGGAGGGATAAGCGAATCGTTGGTTTATCTCCGAGAACCAGGCCAGCATGGGTCAACAACAAAGAGAGAAGCAACCGCTCACGAAGCGCAAGGAAGGGGAGACTGACTAGGGATATAATGCACTGGGATAGCACGGAGGAATGCTAATGAGGGGAAAGGGCAGGAAGGAACAAAAGGTGGAGAATGTTTCATTACATGAATGTCTAAGTTCAACTAATACCTTCTTAAGGTGGTAGTCATTTTCGTGATGTGTCTGATCGCGCTGCTGGTTGTCTACATGTCCTTCCTGATGTGCCTCGATCCAATGCTGCGAAAGAAGCCCTTCTCACAGTCTCCTTTCGCGTACCGGTTCATTTTGTTTTATTTTTTTTAATATTATTTTACATCTTTATTATTTGCATTCATCTCAATTTAACCTTACGGTACCTTTGTGTTCTAAAACACCGTATTCTCCCCGCACTATCACGCTCTTTGCAGGTCACAGAATGATGAGATTGAGACGAACATTTTTGCGGGAGGCGAAAATCAGTCGACAGGTTTGTTTGCTTCTTTTGTTTTCTGTCACACTGTGCGTTAGATATATGAGTGGGGAAGAGATGATATTGTTATTTTGAATGTTTAACAAGGAAATTAAGAAATATGAAGTAGGTTGGGTAGCTGCAATGAAATTATTATCAGACATGACGGGCTTTTTTCATTCCAGACTGGTGTTATTTTGTATTACATTATTTAAATTTCCTGTTTTCTTAATAGGAAACGGGACTGCAGATTCGTCAGAGGATGCTTCTCCAAGCAGCAGCTCAGCTACCATCATGCGGACTCGCACCACTAGCAGTTAGATTTATTCTTTTTCGTCTTATTATTGTGTCTGTTTTATCTTCTTTGCTATTCATTCTATTATTTGATAAGATTTTTTTATATCGCACAATTTCGGTACATTAGTGCTGCTTTGTGGAAATTGTACCTATAAACCTCATACTATATGTGCTAACTGAAATGCTGAAAGTTATCGGCTTGAGTTGCGCGCTCTTTCCAATTGGACAACCACTTCATCTCGCTGAGAATTCCGCCAGAAGAAATGGAGAACTTGTTAATAGATGATTCACCGGAATGTCATGGCGGTTTACTTTAGAGATGTTACAGTAATCTCTACAGTAGAATTTCTAGCCAAATTGTTGATTATTACCATGAGGTGGTGCTGTGGAAGGTGACCTTGGGTATATAAAGAAACTTGGAGGGTTTGTCTGGCTTGAGGGACTTAGTTGGCTTTTCTTGTGTTCTTTTCTACAACTAATTGATCTAACTTTATGGAGTGCAACTCTTTCGGGAGCTAAATTTTTATTTCTTATGGTTTTTATTTTAATTCAGTTTTAGCGTGTGAACTTGCAGATGTCCTCGGACGTGTGGAGGCAGAGCAGAATCGATGGATGAAGAAGGTGGAAGAGCAGCGAAAGAACATCTTTACCGACCACACGATGCTCAACTAGGGGGAGTTCCCAGAGAGATTCTTGGCAAAGTGCCAAAGATTTGCTCCATCCCCTTTTATCGGATTATTTTTTATCAGCCCAAAAATAAACTATTCACAGAGCATGCATTATTCTGCTTTATTTCTCCACTTGCAGAGAATTACTATTCAGTGGTGGGAAATATTTGTGTTGAGAATGAGTGATTTTTGTGCCTGACCTGCTTAGCCTCCTTTCTTCCTGGCTTCCTATGGAATACTCTTTGCCCTCTGTCTTTCCGCCCCCTCTCCCTCTTTTTCGACCCCACCGCATGCTCTCTCTCACTCGCTCTCTCTCTCTCTCTCCCCTCTCTCTTTCTTTCTTTATCTCCGCGCTCTCTCTCTCTCCCGACTCTCATCAGAAATTCCTCTATTTACTTTCCGCATACGCTTGGGCTATTTTTAATTGCAGGATTTCTTTTTTCGTGATTATTATCTTATCTTTTTTCTTATGATTCCTTCCCGATCCATCTTTACTCCAGCCATCTGAAATTGTCCTGAATTCATAATGCGACATAGTCTTAAAATGTCGATTCCACACCGATTTGACCATATTGTGTCTACAAAATGTTGTATACAATTGGTCCTGCATATTTTGTATTTATTGCACGTGAGACTTGTATAGAGCCGATATCTATGCTACATAGATTTATCATTAATCACATGATATTAAAAAGGACATTTACATTTCATCCATCTGAACTAAAAAGGACATTTACATTTTATCCATCTGAACTATGTACAGTTGAGTTTATGAAAAATATGTCTATGACGATGGTTTCGCATATAACAACCATGTTTATTCCAATAAAGATAATTTGCATCATCATTCCCATTTTCTTTTCAATTTTATGTGCAGCGATTATTTATTTTAATCCTCGGGCTTTTGGGGCTTGTGTTTTCAAGCGGGATGCACTTGAACGAGTGGAAAACTTGAGAACTTTCTATTTTTATAATCGTTCTCTAATCCCGTTCCTTTGAAGCACAAATTGACCTTTTAGCTCATTTAAGTGCAAAAATAAATTGTACAAAAAACCCCGTCTCGGGGATTAACTTTGCGAGAGAACCTTCTGTTCATTTGAGAATTAATGAGGAGGCAATGTTGTGTTTTCCCAAGATTACCGCCCCCTCCCCGAAACGTCAGAGAATGAAAAGAGAAGATGAGTGAGGGTTGACAGAGGAGACCTGCCGCGGCATTAATCTTGCAGCCTGTTTCTCCTGCCTGACATGGTGACCCTCATCCAACTGTTTGGTGCATAATTGCATAAGCTGTCTGGTGCACTCGAAGTATATAGTTGAATTTTTTCAAAAGTGAGCTTAGAGCCAACCGTTTTAGCTTCTCTTTTTTTTATTTGAATATACTTGTGAAATAAACATAGAATAGAGGTAAAAAGTGCTGAAAATATCAAAGAAGCATTTTAACGCACATTTGTGCAGGTGTCCAGGACATGTCCATGACGAGTCCTTGACATGGTTATGACCAAGAACGGTCATGACCGATTGTCTTTGACATGTCTTGGACAAACGGCAAGATTAATGCCGCGGCTGAGGTCAAGCTGATCTGGAGATGGAGAGAAGGAGGGAGGGAGAGAGAGAGAGAGAGAGAGAGAGAGAGAGAGAGAGAGAGAGAGTGATAGAGAGAAGATGAAGAAGAAGAAGGAGGAGGGGATCTCTCTAAAAAGAGAGACAGGTAGAGAGAGAGAGGGAGAATGAGAAGATCTCTCTGAAAAGAGAGGCAGGGAATTAGAGAGAAATGAAGAAAGAAAATATGAAAATGAAGAAATAGAAGTGATACTGATAGAAGTAAGATAAAGTGAGAAAGAGAGATAGAGAGAGCGAGAGAGAGAAGAGCGTGTCTTGCTTGAAGTACACCCACGCTCACCCGAGGGTCTTTCCTCATTGCGAACGTTTGAGCCAAGCCATCGAACGATCAGGTACGGCCTTCCTTTTCTCTCTTTCTCTCTCTCTCTCTCTCTCTCTCTCTCTCTCTCTTTGGCCTCTTCTCTCTCGTCATCTGCCTTACTCTCTCTCTCTCTCTCTCTCTCTCTCGCTGTGTCTGGTCTCCATGCTTCTCCGTATCATAAACTAACTGCTTTCCAGTCGCTCGCACGTCTGTGCAAATTGTTTATCTATCGAGGTTCTATTATATATCATGCCGATATCTGTAATATCATAGCCCATATTCCGTTGTCTTTCTCTCCATCTCTCGCTCTCTTTTCTTTCTCTCTTTCTCCCTCATTAACTTTCTATCTCATCCTACGTTGTAGCGCTCATCA
>CALZFC010000059.1:715000-765000 GCA_945643635.1 Allodiplogaster sudhausi | reverse complement strand
GAAAGAGAGAGAGAGAGAGAGAGAGAGAGAGAGAGAGAGAGATCCAGCGAAAGATAATGAAGGGAGAGAGAAAATGAGAAGGAAGGAGGAGTGGAGAAAGCAACAGAGAGAGAGAGAGAGAGAGAGAGAGAGAGAGAGAGAAAATCATAAAAAGAAAGAGCAAGAGAATCGAGGAGGAAATGAGATGGAGAAGGATAGGAAAAGAGCCCGTTCTCTGGGATCATTCATCTTTCCGAGTGACCCAATCACCTCCGAGTCTCTCTTGGCATATCACAAGGTGAAAGAGCAAGAGCGCCAAATCTGCAGCACGAAAGTTTTTCTTTCAATCAACCGCTGCCCTCCAAGTACGTCACGCTCTCTCTTCCTCTCTCTCTCTCTCTCTCCCTCTCTCTCTCTCTCTCTTTCCCTTTCTCTCCACTCTCTTTCTCTCTCCACTCTCTCTCTATCCCTTTCTCTCTCTCCCACTTTCTCGCTCTTTTTTCATTGACAGAATGTTGTAACGGGAAACCATGAGTAAACAAAGAGTGCAATGTACTATCAAAAAGCATTGATACCCGCTCGGGAGCAAACGAGATTAATCACAGGAGTAATTCTTATGCTTAGCTGTAATTCGAAGAATATCAGGAAATTATGAATGCCTAATGAAGAGAGGGAAGAAAGAAGAGAAATAAACCCTATCAGAAAGCATCATGAAATCGCAAAACCAAACGCAAAAAATTGTCTGGCACTGCATTGATCACGGGGAAAATAACGAAAACTGCCGCGGGCTCTAGCTTGCTCTCTTCTATCGCTGATGATTTTCTCTCGCGCTCTTTCTCTCTCTCTTGATATCTCTAGTGCGCGCGCTCTCTCTCTCTCTCCCTCTCTCTCTCCCTCTTTCGCTCTCTCTTTGTTTTCTCTCTCTCCCTCTCCCTCTCTTCTCTCTCTCTCTCTCTATCTCTCTTTGTCTTCCCCTCTCCTCTTATTTTTGCTGTCTACTTTCTTCATCTCAGTCTTCTGCCAGAACGATTGTTCTATTTCTCACTCCGTCTTTTTAACTCGCCCTCAACATCTACCTCGTCTTTTCACGCGCGCGTTGTCTCTGTCTCTCTGTCTCTCTGTTTCTCTCTTTCTCTCTCTCTCTCTCTCTCTCTCAATCCCTCTCCACATATCCCCGCTGCACGATTTTCCCACAGGCCTTTTCTCTGCTAGCGTCTTGTGAAATGTGGAAAATCTCCTCGGTTCTTGATCTGCAATCGGTTTCCTGAACACAAGTTATTCGATTTGATGTCTCTCTAACCTAAGCCGTCCTTAGATCAGCCGTGCTATTAATCTTGAGAAAACTGACGCCAGTTTGGCCAAACGTTCATGACTGTTTCATTTTGAGTTCAGTGAAATTTCAATGAAATATTTCTTAGAGTTCTTCTGGGGAATCCTTTGGATTTACCTTTTTATTATGATTTACGTTTTTATTTACCTTTTTATTATTATTTTCTCGCAAAACGAAGTGCTCCTTTCGTATGTCACCAGTTTTTTATCAAAAAATTTTACTAGGCCGAGCTTGTTTCAAATTCCACTTGTTCTTGGTTGAGAGTTGTGTCACATTTAAAAATGCGGAAATAGTGTGCAAAACTGAGAGGGCAAAAGTGAGTAGAAATTTTTTAGAATGTTTTCTTCTCTCACTTTTACTCACTCTCTCGTGTCAGAGATATAAACTTTAGCGACCTTTCATGGTCATAGCAGTTTGAAACATACGCCACGATACGCATTGGATAATGGTAAATGTGACTGAACTCAGCCTTTTCCATAGTAAACCGGTGCATAATCTGCATGATCTTTTTATTTATGATCGTTCATATTTCACTCAGCTCTGATTTCAGTTTTCTTCCTAGATTAATAGAACGGCAGAGATGATTTTGACAGAGTTGGAAAATACTGGTTGATTAGTTGGAGAGAGATGGAGGAAGTGGAAGAAATGAAAAAGAGAAATGTACATGATGGCTCTGAAGAGTGAGAGAGCTAGAGAAAGAGAGAGTGAGATAAGGTTAGAGATAAAGAAAGAGAGAAAAGAGAGATAGAGAGAAAGATAGAAAGAGAGAAAATGATACATAAGAGAAAAGCAAGTTAGAAATGTTCATTCACAATTCTCCACTGTTTTTTTAATTGCAGAAATTTTTAATCAATTATCGTTTTTGCGCCATTGACTAATGATTTACATATAACGACCATGCTCTTTATAAAAAATAAAAAATATTTTATAGATGTATTTTTGCTACATTTCTACCCTTGCCTACCTCTGTCGCTTTCCATATTCCTTGTGTCCATTATCAATTTGGTCTCTTTTAGAGAATGCGCCTCCTCAATTGGCAATAATGCATCGCTGCGCTTTCTGAATTACTTGGTCTTCATGAAAGCGACTAAATAGATGTAGACGTGAGTGTTGAGTGAAAGATGTTCTATATGTTTGCCACTAATGAATTGAATATAAGCGCTTCCTTTACACTCGCGTACTCTTGCAACACACGATCTTTTGACCTACGCTCAAGTGTTTCAGTATCAATTTAGATTCTGCCGATAGAAGCCAGAAAAGTAAGAGTCGAATTATGTGGGATTTGAGAGTCTTGGAAATCTTGAGAGTTCGCTTGTAAATACAACATTTCACAAAGGTAGGTATAGAATAATTGGTTTATACAGACATTTGCCATTTCATCTATACATGTTAATCAATATCGTCTTTTACATATATGCATAAAAGGTACTGAGAACGTACGATAAGCAAGGAATAGAGAGAGAGAGAGAGAGAGAGAGGAGAGGGAGAGTGAGAGAGAGAGAGAAGGAGTGGGAAAGATTGAGAAAACGGAAAAGTGGAAGAGAGCTAGGGACATTGATGGAGGAGTTCCGAGCTGGACAGAGACAGTAAAGCAGAACGTTGAAAAGAGCAGCTAAAACGATAAAGAGTAGGATCGGTAGAGAGTCCAGAGAAAGAGAGGTACAGATACATGGAAATATGGAGCGTTAGGGAAGGAGAGGGACGAGAGATCAGGTACATCGACACTTCGCTTTCTGTGTCTCTGTTTTCTTCTCGTCCTCTCTCTCCCTATCCCTCTGTCTCTCCTTATCTCTCTCTCCCAGTCTCCCTGTCTCTCTCTCTCTCTCTCTCTCTCTTTTCGTTCCCTGTCTCCTTCTTTCTCGTTCTCTCTCTCTCTCTCTCTCTCTCTGTATTTCACATATCTGCTCGTCTTGCTTCCCGTTCGCAAGTGAATCGTAGCGCTCTCAAAAATCTCCCCTGTTCTTCTCCTCCCCCACATACTCACATTATGTCTACTCCTCCTGTGCATATATTGTCTGGATGACTCATCAACATTTTATTGACTCATTTTTTCCTTCCATTTTTTCATACACTTCATTTTTGGGTACATAAATCTGGCCTGTCATACTGTAAGTTAAAAAGAAAATGACTTTATCTCATTGAGGAAATCAAATTAATTGATCCTGCTCTGATTTCAGAATTTTTTTTTTTTTTATATTGTAGCTGCAGAGAAGAATTCCTCGGCCGACCCGCCGGTTCGCATCACAATTGAAGGGACGCCACTTGAAGAGACCAATTCATTCACAGGTTACCACCGCCTCCGCACTTTTTATCGCCCCATCTTTACAAATGTTTTGTTTTTCTACTCTTTTCTATTTACACAATATTACTTATGTGAACTTTATGTATGACTACTTGAAATATAACAAGAGAGAGAGAATGGGACAGAGAGGGAGAAAGAGAGAAAGAAGAGCGGTTGCCGAGAGAGAATGAGAGCAGAAAGAGAGAAAGAGAGAAAGAGAGTGAGAGAGAGCGCGCTAGTGAGAGAGTGGTGGGTGATAGAGTTAGAGAGAGAGAGCACGAGAGAAAAAGGGTAAACGATTTCGTTGCAGGAGACGGCGTGTCGATATCTCTGTCAAACTGTAGCTCTCTGATGACTAACGACGATGAGCATCTCTCTGCCGGGGTTAGACTTTAAATTTATTTACTATTTATTTTTACTTCTATACCTTTTTGCTGCCATTTTTATTTATACAACATTTTTGTTAGTCAAAATTTCTTCTTTTCTTCAACATTTTTGGCACTCAAATGTTCTCTTCTTCGAACAAAACTAACCTTGCAGTTGACGAAGATAGTGGCTTTTTGCTTATTTCTTGCCTTTTCTCTGCGGAAGAGAGAGAGAGAGAGAGAGAAAGAGAGAGAGAGAGAGCGAGAGAGACGACGACGAAGAGATAGAGAGAGAGATTATTAGCGGCTTCTTCTGCTGCCATAAACAACCATTTACACCATAACTAGACATGCACATTTCCTTCACTTTGCTCCTTGTGTCGTTCGTGTAAACGAGCAGTTGGCAAGCGCTGTTTAGCCAGAGGCGAAGCGAGCGGGGAAAGCACGGACCATAATTGGGGCGGCCGAATACTGAGAGAGAGAGAGAAGGAGAAAGAGAAAAAAGAGAAAGAAAGAAAGAAAGAAAGAAAGAGAGAGAGAGGGAGAAAGAGAGAGAGAAGGATAGAGAAAGAGAGAGAGAGAAAGAGAGAGAGAGGGAGAAAGAGAGAGAGAAGGATAGAGAAAGAGAGAGAGAAGGATAGAGAAAGAGAGATAGAGAAAGAGAGAGAGAGAGAGAGAGAGAGAGAGAGAGAAGGTGAGAAAGCCTTCTAGTTGTTATCACTGCTTCTTTCCGTTCCTCAGCTCTCAGCCATCCAAACCAAAGAAAGATGCCGATTACTCGAATCCCTCGACCAATCCCGGTTTGTCCAATTAGAGCCGTCAGATTCGCTAATTATTCTTAGCCGAATCAAATCCTTATTACCAGGCAGAGATCTTAAAAAAAGATATTGTTATGTAAAAGCGAAATATACAGTACCGTCTAACATTGTTGGGTCCGAAATTAATCCGATTAATTAAATTAATTTAAATAATTCAAACTGGAATTGCGAAGTACTGAATGTGAGGACATGCCGTGCGATTTTCTCGGAGGGTTTTATGTCTTTTTTCATTGCGCGTCACCCTAGAAAAACCGTTTTCCAAAATATGCCGAAATGACAAAGATCTGACAATTTTTCAACGCTACGCTGTTTAGCGGAATTTTTTTTACGGTTGTTCGGCTGAGAAATGAGCTGGCTGAATCGAGCAGCCAAACTACAAACAACAAATTAGAGTGAAATTTTCTAAGCCCTTCTTATTTTTTTTGAGTTTCTTCCTTTGTTTTGCTTGAGTTACTTATCATATTTGGGTATAAATGATATGAAAAATGGAAAATAAGATTTTCTGTAGCGAGCAAAAAATTTGCTCCCGCAGAGCATCGAACACTCCGAGCCAAGCGCCGTCGCAATACACCACACGCAACTCTAGAAATATGGAGTGTACCTTTACTATCACATTGTCCGCAGACTCACCAAAGAAGCGTTGAGGATGACGATTCAAGGGCTTGTCTGGTTAATTTTTGCAAAGCGTAGACCTCCCAACGCACTGCACCGCTTTTAATTGCAAAAAGTTGACAATCTCTGCGATCGATCTTTCTCTCTTCACTGTCTCTCTCATTCACTCCCTCTCTCTCCCTCGCTTTACTGTCTCTCTCATTCTCTCCCTCTCTCTCCCTCTCTTTACTGTCTCTCTCTTTCTCTCTCTCGTTCACACATACTCTTACTCTCCCTCTCTCTCTATCTCTCTCACTCTTTCAATCTATCCCCTCCTCTCTTACTCTGTCGTTCTGTGAAAGAGTGAGAGAGATAGAGAGAGAGGGAGAGTAAGAGTATGTGTGAACGAGAGAGAGAAAGAGAGAGACAGTAAAGAGAGGGAGAGAGAGGGAGAGAATGAGAGAGACAGTAAAGAGAGGGAGAGAGAGGGAGTGAATGAGAGAGACAGTGAAGAGAGAAAGATCGATCGCAGAACTTGTTGCAATGAAAAGCGGTGCAGTGTGTTGGGAGGTCTACGCTTTGCAAAAATTAACCAGACAAGCCCCTTGAATCGTCATCCTCAACGCTTCTTTGGTGAGGCTGCGGACAATGTGATAGTAAAGGTACATTCCATATCTCTCGAGTTGCGTGTGGTGTATTGCAACGACGCTTGGCTCGGAACCCCAAGGTCCGGTGTTCGATGCTCTGCGGGAGCAAATTTTTTCTACAGACAATCTTATTTTCCATTTTTCTTATCATTTATACCCAAATATGATAAGTAACTCAAGCAAAACAAAGGAAGAAACTAAAAAAAAAATAAGAAGGGCTTAGAAAATTTCACTCTAATTTGTTGTTTGTAGTGTGGCTGCTCGATTCAGCCAGCTCGTTTCTCAGCCGAACAACCGTAAAAAAATTCCGCTAAACAGCGTAGCGTTGAAAAATTGTCAGATCTTTGTCATTTCGGCATATTTTGGAAAGCGGTTTTTCTAGGGTGACGCGAAATGAAAAAAGACATAAAACCCTCCGAGGAAATCGCACGGCATGTCCTCAGCACTTCGCAATTCCAGTTTGAATTATTTAAATTAATTTAGTTAATCGGATTAATTTCGGAACCAACAATGTTGGACGGTACTGTATATTCGGGATCTTTTTTTGCCAGAGTAAGCTGGATCTTGGTTTTTTATGATGACTGCTAAATGGTGAGCACAGAACTACTGTACGGTTTTACGGCGCAATGTGTGCAAATGCTACACAAAGAAGATACCGACAGTTCTCTCTTAGTCTCTCTCTCCCTCTGTATCTATGTATGTCTCTCTCTCTCTCTCTCCCTTTCTTTCTCTATTTCTTTCTCTTTACTTACCCCCGATTCTACAAGTACCTACTACTTCATTGACTTCATCTAAAATATCTTTCTTTGTTCACTTGATTTCAGCGGGTTACAGAGACAAGTTGTGTTCAGTGACATCAAAGAAATTGAGGCATCTGTATGAAGAAGATTGACTCATAAATGTAGGAAATTTAAACAAAAAATTTTGAAAGAAAATGATATGTCAAAAAATTCATTTTAATATTGCTTTTCATGATAAAAAAAATTCCAAAATAGCGCCTCATTTTCAGAGAAAGTCCTCGGGGCCCGCACGCCCCTTCGCTCGGATGCAACGTGCGTCTACTGCACCGATCTTTGAGGTTTTTATCTCTGTTATCTTTAATCAACAATAAATCTCAATCTTCAATTTTCGCCTTTTTCCTGACACAAAAACGAAAGAAAGAGCAGGTACAACAGCGAGAGAGGTGATTTAGAGAGACCCGACTACTATGTACAATCGTCACGAAAATTCAATTAGATTACAGTTGCTGTAACTATACTTTTTTGATTCGCCTAAAAGTAGGCCTTTCATTCGATTTATTTCATTACATATTTTATTTGGAACTAGAAATTGTTACTTCTTCTTTTTACATACATTTATCTTTCCTAGGCTTCCACCGGAGTTCGTGCAACCTCTGAAACTGGCAGTCTGCACACGGGATCACTCGCTCCGCAACAGGTGAGATTTCTTATCTTCTTATCATTCGCCCCCTTCCCTCCTCCTCTTCTCCAGAAAAGTGGACAACTGCCGAGGACAGAGAAGATTTGCGCTAATGTACATAAACAATAGTCAGGCGGAATGGCGGAGATTCTTTATCTGCTTATTTTTAACACTCTCTTCTCTCAATTCCGGCCTATTTCTCTCTCTCTCTCTCTCTCTCTCTCTCTAATTTCTCTTTCTCTCTCTCAGTCTCTCTCTCCCCATAAAAAATTCTATCACTGTCTATTTCTCTCTCTCTCTCTCTCTCTCTCTCTCTCTCTCTCTCTCTCTTTCCCACGCTCATTTCAGATGAAGAAGGCGTCTAGCGCCCGCGAGTACAACCCTGGCCTTCGCGCCATGCTGTACGGCATCCAGTTCCGAGTGTCAGTGGAGTGGCGTGCCGAATGTCTGAGAGCTTTCTTTTTTTTCTTTTCCTGTTTTGAAAACACAAATATAATGCGACGTAATGTTATTTCTCAATTTTCTTCGTTTTTTTTTCATTATGAATTAATTATTTAGCCAATTATTTCTTGATCTTTGCCTTGGAATCGTTGTGTGTGTGCATCCGTGTCAGAGAATTGGCTAATATTTTTTTTTGTTATTTTAGCGAGCGTGAAGCTGCCGCACAGAAGCGTCATCAGCGAAAGATGATTTGTCAGTTCGAGCGAGGGAGAGAGAGTGAGAGAGAGGCAGAGAGAAAGAGAGACAGAGAGAGAGAGAGAGACAGAGAGAGATAGAGAGAGAAGTAAGAGTAGAATTCAGCTATATTCGCTTTTGGTATGATTGGCGGTTTGCCACTTTTCGGTCTGAAAGTTTTATTTCTTATGACATAAAAGAAATTAAAGGAGGGTGATCGCCGAAAAATTATGTGATATTTCGAATTGCCGCGGCTCTTCGCAGTCTCATTCACGCGTTCTATTTTCACGCAGCTGGTTTGTGCAACCTGCGAAATAGCACGCGAGAATGAGAGTGAGGAATAACAGGGCAGACTCGGCAATTCGAACCTGCATTAAATATTTTTCGGTGATCGCCCTCCTTTAATGAAGAACCTGATGTTCCCCACAACTACTGTGAAAAGGGTACAAGGGAAATGAAATTAAAAATGGAAACCGGGTTGAGTTGATTGGACTTTTCTTATTGCATAATTCACTGTTTGGACGGAGCGATATGAAGATTGTTATGACCATGAATTTGCGTAGGTTAATTTTTGCCTCACTCATAGCTGAACACCTCTTCGTTCTTGAAGCACTTGACTACTTCACGATTCCTGAAAAATTTGCAAAACTACGGAGAGGTTCCCCTCTTTCTCTCTCTTTCTTTGCCTCTCTACTTCTCCCTCTCACTCTCACTCGCTCTCTCTCTCTCTCTTTAAACTCTCTTCTCTCACACTCACTCTCATCGCGTATAACATGAAGATGCTAGTCAAGACGCCCATTCCGCAGCCGTCTTCCTCCTTGTTTTGGCAGTTTGCCAGCTGCCACGAGGGCTCTTCTAAAGGAGTCCTAATAACCTCCAAATAAACGTCCAAGAGCTTTCAATCTTATTGCAATGGAGCGAAGGAGTTATTACGACTAAATATGGACATGAAGCTTTTTTGGCATTTTTCCAGAGGATTTTTTTTAGAAAAGAATTTTTCAATGATGTTTTCTTTTTCAAAGACGATCACTGTCAATTTTACAAGAGCTCTCCACTTTTCTCTGCATTTGGACTCTCTTTTCGTGATCAGTAATCGTTCTCATTATGCCCTTTCTCTCTTTACTCACGAGCATTTCTGCCTATCTCTTTTGTCTTACTGGCAGATTCTTCAACGAATTACGGTACACGAGCTGCTCAAATAACTATTAGTCAGAATCATATCCAGTTACCTTTTTCAGTTCTATTCTTCTTATATCTACATATATATATGTATGTACATATATATATCGTTTATCTGGCTTTCATATTTAAGAGCAATAGGAGCAGCATGTACAGGAGAAGATGTAAATAACGCAATCAGATAATAAGAGGCACACAACGGGGTGGCCAATTTGTGCTTAAGGCACATTAGAGAAATAAGACAAAAACTGAAAGAGAAACGAATGTAAAAAAAAAGCTAATGATTTAGAGATAATATAGATCTACATACATATATACAGCTCATTAACAAGCACACCTTTCCGATTTCTTCATTCTCTCTCTTTCTCTCGCTTTCTCTCTCTCTCTCTCAATGTGCTGAGTTCCTCTTCCAGTCTCGTCAAATGTTTGTTTTCTTATTTTTCTTCTGTCTCTCTTTCTCTCTCGCTTTGTTTTTGTAAGCGGCCATGAAATAGAGAATGGCCAAAGGCTATTTTAACACTTACACCCTCAGACGCATTCGTCAAGCGGGGCTCTCGATGCGGACGATTGCGCATTTACGAAAATTCTCAGAGAAACAGAGCGAGAAGAGAACGAGAGAGAGAGAGATTGAGAGATAGAGAGAGAGATAGAGAGATAGAGAGAGAGAGAGAGATAACTTAAGATGGGATGAAGCGAGTGAAGAATAACGAAGTGAGCTAGCTAGGGCTAGGAAGAGCGGAAGAGAGGGAGGGTGTGAAGCGAGATAGAGAGAGAGAGAGAGAGAGAGAGAGAGAAAGCGCGAGATATCTAAGAACTAAGCTTGCGGCTGCTGCGTCGACAAAACAGTGCGTAGTCAGCAGGGCAATGGCGACGGGCAGGAAATCAGTACGCGTGCAGTGCAGCAGTTAGGAGGAAGAGAGAGAGAGAGAGAGAGAGAGAGAGAGAGAGGAAGCAGAGACGCAGAGAGAGAGAGAAATATGGATAGAGATAGAGATAGAGAGAGAGAGAAAGAGAGAGGGAGAGAGAGAAGAGAAGAAGAGCGAGGTCATTCTAGCAGCTTTTGATCAATTCACCCGTCCACTCTTGCGAGAATCACGCCGCGCTCCGTCCATTGCCAAATCCGGCAAAGCGCACCCCGGGTTCATCCGGTTGTTTACTGTCTTTCTCTCTCTATTATTCTCTCTCTCGTTCTCTCTCTCTTTCTTTCTCTCTCTCTCTCGCTTTCTCTCACTCTTTATTCTCTCCTTCTCTGCTTCTCTCCCCTTCCTGCGTCATGCATCAACGGCAATTCGGTTACGGCAGGCAGCTTGAAGGCGCACAAAAATTGCCTCTCGCGGCCGATTCTTCCGAACCTCTTTCCTCTTTTGGAGGGCAAGGATCTCTGATCGTCAGGTTGCGCCGTAAATGGGAAGAAGGATTCTCTTATTTCTCTTTATCCTCTCTCTCTCTCGCTCTCTCACTCACTCTCACTCTTTCTCTCTCACTCTCTCACTCTCTTTCTATCACGTTTCCTCTATCACTCACCCCTTCCCACCGAAATCTCGCTCTACTACCACTTTTTCCTCGCTATACCAGAACGCAAAAGGAAAGGCTGGCCAGAGCAGAAATTTATAACGAGATTGGGCCGAGCCAACATCGTGTTGTTCTGAAGTGGGTCGACGCCGCCTCCATCACAAGAAAAGAGGAGTAGAGTGCAAGTTGAGAGGGAGAGAGAGAGATGCAGACAGAGAGAAAGAGAGTTAGGTAGAGAGAGAGAGTCAGGCAGAGAGAGAGAGAGAGGGCGAAAGAGACGTAGACAATGACAGAAAAGAAGAGCAGAGGGGCCTTCTGATGCGGCATTTTGTGCCGTTGAAGGAGAAGAGAAGGAGGGCGGTACTCGATGCGTGCGTCTTCCGCATCTTCTTTGGTTTTTCCTTTTCTGTTTCTCTAACTCTCTCTCAGTCTCTCTCTCAGTCTCTCTCTCTCTCAGTCTCTCTCTCAGTCACTCGCTCTCAGCCTCTCTCTCTCAGTCCCTCGCTCTCTCTCTCTCTCTCCTTCTCTGCATGTCTCTCTAACTCATCTCTTGACGACTATTACTAGTTTCTCTGAATTACGGAGTAGTTAGTATGCTATGATCCACATCCTTCAAACTCTCGTTTCTTCCACTCTTATACCCATACTACATCATTTCTCTTTCTGTCTCTCGCTATTTCCTCTGTATCTCTCTCTATATCTTTCTCTCTCTTCCTCTCTCTTCCTCTCTCTCTCCCTCTCAGTGTCTCCCGTTCTCTCTCAACTTCTCTGTTTCTCTCGTACTCTCCCTATCTCTCTTCCAAATCGCTCCTTCATGCTCTTCTGACGTCACAGAATGTTTGGTCGTTAGCTGTCCAGCAAAGTTTCTCTTCCCGACACTTGTGTTTGTTACTCTATAACAAGCAGCAAGTCAACTTATAAGGATATCCTTAAAATGTACTATGCTATGTCTTTATTTAGTTATTTATCTCCGCATTTTTTTTAGATCATTCCTCATTATTTGGTTTCTAATGGCGATTTTTCCCTATTTTTATTTTATTTTCCGGACGGTTATGAGAAAGTTATGGTTTTGCCAATGCACTGAATCGTCGTGTCTTTGCAGCCGAGAAATGATTTTGCTGTTCAGTTCATTCATGGGGGTCGTGATCAACTGTCAAATGTACACGCATGGTTAAAAACACTATCTTTACTCTGAAACACATTATCCGTACTCTATATATGTATGTACATATATAGAATACGGATAATTCCCACTTTATTCCGCTACAGTAACGGATAATTCCTTGTCCTCATCCCGCGGCCTACACTTTTGCCACTTTCGTATGCACCTTCCTCTCGCGCACGGCTGGCTGCTCATGTCCATGATGGGTCTTGCAAAGAATTCCCTGAGCGATAGAGCGGACGTCCTCGTCAAAAAGCTTCTTCATCTTCAATGAAGATCTTGAATGCCTTCTTCTTCTTCTTCATTCTCCTCTTGTTCTCATCTTCTGCCGGCATGAAAAGGGTGGCGGCGTGCTTACGTAGGAAGCTAGACGTGTAGCCGTTCCAATATAGAAGCACGCATTGTTCTTCTACATCAAATATGGCTGCTTTCAAGACTGGGTGGCAGAGAGAGAGAGAGAGAGAGAGAGAGAGAAAGAGAGAGAGAGAAAGAGAGAGGGGAAGAGAGAGAGAGAGAAGAAGGGAACAAAAGCACACCACGACTCACGGGTATTTGAGTGATGCGTGCAGAGATAAGGAATGAAGAATAGCGGCGAGAAGTTAAAAGAAGAAGAAAATGAAGCGAGAATATTAAAATAACCGAGGCAGACGAGAAAGAAAGAGGGAAAGAGAGAGAGAGAGAGAAAGAGAGAGAGAGAAAGAGAGAAAGAGAGAGAGAGAGAGAGAGAGAGAGAGAGAGAGAAAGGTTATGAAGAGGAATAAACTGAGAAGGATGAAAAAGGCGGTAAAGACAAAAGAGGACCTTCTTCTTTTCTTTCTTTCTCGTTTACTCTCTGCTCTTCTGCAAGAAGGGAAGATTCCTGAGACAGAAGAGAGAAAGAAAGTGAGAAAGAGAGAGAAAGAGAGAAAGGGAGAAGGAGAGAAAGAGAGAAGGAGAGAAAGAGAGAAAGAGGAAAAAGAGCGAAAGAAAGAAAAAGTACTTGTCCCATAATCTGTCCCCCAAGACGATGCCGCGTCAGATGGCTCAAATCTGACATAGTAGAAGCATACTCTACTTGTTCTTATCATCTTACAAATTAATTATTTCACTTTATTCTCAATTTAGAGAGCAAACATATGTATATTGTGTATGTCTTTGCAAGTTTGCGCACACTTTGAATAGAATACTTTTGCAGCTTTTCTCTGGCCTCTTGCTCTCTCTCTCTTTCTCTCTCTCTCTCTTTCTTTCTCTCTCTCTCTTTCTCTTTTCTCTGTCCTTCTGCTCAATATCCTTTCTTAGAAATCACTGTGCGGCCCAGCGCCAGAATTCGGACGGCTGTGACTGCCAACCCTTTTGCTGCATACGAAAGTGAGCATTAGAGAGGGAGAGCGAGAGAGCGAGAGAGAGAGAGAAAGAGAGAGAGTGAGAGAGAGAGCCAGGCTGAGAGAAGGAAGAGATTTTACGCGAGATGGTGAGAGAAGTAGGTAGAGTAGCTATGAAGAGTGCTTGGGTATGAAAAAGGTGAGGGAGTGATATATCAACAGCAGAGAGTGTGAGGTCAGGGTGAAGAGAGAGAGATAGAGGGAGAGAGAGCGAAGAAGCAGAGAGAAAGTTAGAGTGTGCCAGACTGCGAGAGGAAATACTTAGGAAATCTGTCTGCTTCGGGCTATTGTTTCCGACGTCCGGAAGTCTTCATGTCGGAAGCTTTTCTCATTTGGGATTGGCGGGTGCTTGACACCTTGGCAGGGAGCGAGAGACAGTCAGAGAGTGAGAGAGAAAGAGAGAGAGACAGAGTCAGAGAGAAAGAGAGAGAGAGAGAGAGAGAGTGAGAGAGAGTGAGTAATAGAAAGAGAAAGCGAGCGAGAAACATATGTAGTTAGGAGGAAGAGATAGAAGGAGAGAAGGTAATAAACAGAGAGAGAGAGAGAAATAGAGAGAGAGAGGAAGAGAAAGAGGAAGAGAGCAAGAGAGAGGATGGGAGGTAGCAGACGACCCCGAAATTAGTGTGCCATAAGAGGCCCCTAAGAGGGCCTGTGATGGCTGCCATCTGAGACAGCCCATTTCACTGACACGGCGACCAGAGAAGCTTCTTGTCTTCAAGGCGCAATCATCGTTTCTGTCATGATATACCAAAGAGAACACTGTTATTAGTTCTTGCTCTTCCGTTCTTTCTTCTTTTCTTATCTCTCTCTCTCCGTCTCTCTTTCGCTCCTTCTCTCTCTCACTCTCTCTCCGTCTCTCTCACTATCTCTCTCTTTATCTCTCTCTCTCTTTCGCTCGTGTTCTCTCTCGCTCTCTTTTTAGGATTGACGACTCTTGGTTATTTCTGTCTTTGTCTAGCTCCGCTCTTCCTCTTTCTCTCTCTCTCCCTCTCTCTTTATTTATCATTTTTTCTTTGTCTACATATTCCTTTTCTCCTCTTCCTGCTCTCTTCCTCATTTTGCTGTCTTTCATATTTTGAACCTATATTGGCGCACTCCACACTTCCTCTCGAGAATCACTCAAGCGACGTCAAGATTGTGCATGAGGAAGTACATAGGCCAGAAGTGGCCGGCTTTTCTCTCTCCATCTATCACTCTCTCTCCCTCTCTCTCTCTCTGTCGCTCTATCTCTCTATCTCTCTTTCTCTCTACCTCGCTCTCTCTCCCTCGATTTTCCACCATATCAATCTCTTCTTTCTCGGACTCTCTTTTCCTCTACCTTCTTTACTTGCTTCTTCCCCATTTTTTTCTATTTATAACACTTACGCTGGGCATCCTTCTCCCAGAAATAGCCTTGCACCTTTTCTCATTGGACACATAAATATTTACGAAAACTGTTAAAACCGGGCAAAATGCATACATGTTGGTATACCTTTGTTAATTTTTTTGCTTCATTTATCTCTTTCCCGTTTGTGAGCTGGTCGGGGTCGGTTTGACTGTTGCTCTTCGCATTACCTGCTTATGTCTATGTAGCTCTCACTCTTCTCTTTTTCACTCACTCTACTCTCTCTACTCTCTCTCTCTCTCTCTCTCTGTTCTCTCTCTACTCTCTCTCTCTTACTCTACTCTCTCAACTTTCTCTCTCTACTCTCTCTCTCTCTCAACTCTCTCTCTACTCTCTCTCTCTCTCTCTCTCTCTCTCTCTCTCTCTCTCTGCTGCCTCGTGAGTTCGGAATCATAAAGAATGAATGAATGCATGTAGGCAACTTTTCTTGTACTCCTCCAAGTGTCTCGAGTTTCCTTTTCCATCTATGGCAACATGCGCAAGCGGCCGAAAAAAGGTCTATAAAATATGTTCGTGCTCTTTTCTCGTGACTATTTTCGTTGATATTATCCACAACAACAGTCTAGTCTTACCGTACTTCGTACTGCGCACCCCCTCCCTCCGCGTTTTCGTCACGGGACCTAATTCATTATTCAAAGAACCAGTCGGTTGCCACCAGCAATTGAAGATACTCATCCATCTTCATCAAATTTTTCTCTCCTCTTTCTATGCAAGTTTCATCTAATATCGTTTATTCCGTGATGTCCCAAGCATTTCATGTGAAGCTTTCGAGACATCCGCATTTTTGTATTTAAAAAAAACAGCAGATCCTCACGTCTTCCTACAGTGAAAAGGCACTAGCATATAATAGAAGACATTTTGTTTTGTCTTAGGCAAGGAAACATATTGATCACATACATAAATATCTTATTGTAAGGCATCCTCACAATACACAACTAGATCGTCTCGCCAAAGTTCTCTATCATGACTGACGAACCTTGCCTATAATACGAAACCTTCCTACGATCGAATTCTTTTCTATTCTCTCCGTGAATACTCTATCAATGTCCATTTATATTTGCCTACATACATACAAACATAAATTCTACGCCTGCACTCCGCCTGTATAAACAGTCATCTTCCTCAGTGTCAATATTCCATGATGTCAACCACGCCGTGTCTGTCTCTGTTCTGACGAGTGCAAATACTAATCCATTCAGTCCCGCGGTCCGGTGACGCGCGACCGTGAATTAGGCGAGGGCGCCGTTTTCGACTTTTCTCCCGAGTCCGAGATGTCGTCGACGGAGACGCCATCCACCTCGCGCGCCCCCTCGGGCGCCCCCTCGCGCGTCCCGTCGCCGCCACCTCGACGCCAGCTCACGACCTGCTCCTCACCATGTCGCCGACTTCTCGTGACGTCATCGTCGACCCCTCCCCCCTCACGCCCTGTGACCATCCTGCACCATCCCTCCCTCGTACGGCCTGCGACCAATGCGAGAAGGAAGAAGCTGGTCAGGCAATCCGCCAGCTTCGAACCATCCGCCATCGATGATCAACACCTAGAGAAGAAGAAACTGTACGATCTCTAACTTTCTCTAACTACCTCTCCCTTCTCTCGTGTCTAAAATGTGCTCAACATTTCGTCTCCCCTCTCCTTGCCCTCTTTGTCCATCTTTCGTTTTACCCATCTGTCTATATCTCTCTTTCTCTCTCTCTCTCTTTCTCTCTCTCTCTCTTTCTCTCTCTCTCTCCTCTATGCTCCACCTAATTTCCGCCGAAGCGCGTGCTCTCTTTCTCTCCCTCCTCCTCCTGCCCCCCCCCCCCAAACTAGGTGAAGCTTCCGCTGTTGGCGTTGGCAAAGCGCTGCTGGGTTGAAACCGAATCCGATGAAGACCACGCAACCAGACAGAGACTGACTACATCTTCTCCTTTTTTCCCGATACTGAATCAAGAGAGAGAGTGAGAGAGAGAGAGAGATAGTGAGAAAGAAGGGAGAGAAAGAGGGAGAGGGAGAGAGTGAGTGAGAGTTAGAGAGAAGGGAGAGAGAAAAGAGAGAGAGAGAGAGAGAGAGAGAGAGAGAGAGAAAGAAGGGAGAGAGAAAAGAGAGAGAGAGAGAGAGAGAGAGAGAGAGAGAGAGAGAGAGCGCGAAGCAGCCCATGATGGCCACAGACACATGCACGAGCACAATCTCTGACCAAAAACGGTGCATGACGAGATGGAGATGAAGCCCCCTTCTCAATGATAGGCTTCTTATGCCTTTAATCTTTCCCTTTATTTCGTCCTTTCTCTGTCTCTCTCACTCTTTCTATCTCTATCTCTCTTCATATTGGCTACATCTCTTGTTTCTTTCTTTTTTTTCTCTCTGTCTCATCCTCTCTCTCTCTCTCTTTCTCTCCCTCTCCCTCTCTTTTCCTCTCTTTTCTTGTCTAATTGCAGTCGCCCGACTTCTGTCTTGCCACGTGTTGCATTTTAAGCAATAACTGGCCTGTCCTTTTTCTTCGCGTTCTCATTTTCTCCTTCCCAAAACATGCGCTTTCCTTCACTTCCTCTCCACCCTCTTTCTTGCTTAGTCAGCTAAAACATTCTTCAGAAAAATTGAGGAGGAAGTTCAGTGCTGCAAAATCAGCCATTTTTTTCTGAATTCTATCTGCATATTTTCGAGCAGGAAAACGCCGGTGAATTATTCATGTATTTTGTGAATGTTTACATGGATTACCGGCACGGAAAAGGGCATTCTGCTTCGGCTTCTTTTTTGAATGCCCCTCTATCGGCTTCTCCTTCATTCACAAGCATCCCTTATCCCTTTCTCTCGATCTCTTTGATCCCTCTCTCTCTGTTGTTCTCTCTTTCTCTCTCTCCCCTCTCTCTCTTGTTCTCTCTTTCTCTCTCACTTCTCTCTTTCTCCCTTGTTTGTCTGCGCGGTCCGCAGAAAGAAAGAGAGCATGCGAAATCCATCTCTGCTCAAACGAGAGGGCAAATCCATTCATCTCCCTTATCCTCTCCTTCTTTCTACGTGGCCTCTTCTTCCGCTACCATCAACATTGCTCACCGCCCACCGTTCTTGCTCTTTCTTCTCTCTCTCTATCTATCTATCTCTCTCTCTCTCTCTCTCTCTCTTCTTTCTCTCTCTTTCTCTCCCTCTCTATCGCTCTCTTTCTCTACCTCTGATCTTGCACTCTTTCGCTACTTAAATCTCTCTCTCTCTCTGTTTATCTCAGAACATCTCTGCTTGTACAGATAATTTTTTTATACCTTCCACAATTTCTATACATCAACGCAAGTCTAACATGGCCTCTTATAATACCATCTCTCTTTCATTATGCCACTCTTCCACTCACTGCCTTTCTATTTTTCTCTGTCTGTCTGATTCTCTCTCCCCCTCCCTCTCTCCCCCCTCCCTCTCTCACTTCCCTCTCTCTCCAGTTCTTCGACACAGTCCTTCTTTCCGCGTCTGCTGCTACAGAAGCGAAGTTCGACCACTTCGCCATTGAAGATTCTGAGGTGTGCTTGTCGTTGCATGCCAATGAATCCCCTACTCTCTCTCTTTCTCTCTTTCTCTCTCTTCTTCCCTCTCTCTCCCCATAAACAACTAAGCATTCTTATCATTTCTAACCATCACTTCCTTGTTCTACGGAGAAAATCAAGTGTATCAAATCATGTACCCTTTACTTTACAACAACAAATGTCATTAACAGTTTTGTCTGTTGTAAAGAAGTTCAGGAACATGACCTAGTTGCATACATAATATATATGTATTTATGTATATATATACAAGTAAAATTACTGTTCTGATCCCGCCTTATCTGGTTTCTCTCTCTTTCTCTCTCTCTCTCTGTCTCTGTCTCTCTCTCGCTCTCTCTCTCTCGCTCTCTCGTCCGTCCTCGCTCTCTCGTCCGTCCTCTCTCTCTCTCTCTCTCTCTCTCTCTCTATCTCTCTATTCGTGCCCCTCTCAAAGATCGACGACGACTGCCAACATCGGCGTGGTTTCCGTTAGCGCCTCTCCGGCCAAGCGACAGCACAGCATGAAGAAGAGCTTCTCCGACTACGTCGTCGGATGTCAGAGAATTTCTTTTTTGGCTCCTTGCCAAAAATATTCTATTTTCTTTTTTTAGCTTTGTTGTTATCGCCGTTCTCATGCATTTTGTTGCATCCAGTATGTCTATATTCGATTGCATGAGCTCAATGGTCCTTTCCCTCTCTCAACAAATTTACATTTTTAAACGTGACTAATACAACTTTGGGAACTAGTCTATTTATAAATTGAATTCAATCGCGTACGTTCCACATAAGGAGTGCCTCCCACGCGCTCACCTGTTCAGAGCACAAACCGAGCGTGGTGACGCTTTTAAAATAGTCTTCTTGTCTTGGCAAAGAATACGATTAGTAGTTGGACTATTTAAGGATGACGAAGTGGACAGTGAGAGAGAGAGAACGAGAGAGAGAGAGAACGAGAGAGAGAGAACGAGAGAGAGAGAGAACGAGAGAGAGAGAGAACGAGAGAGAGAGAACGAGAGAGAGAGAGAACGAGAGAGAGAGAACGAGAGAGAGAGAGAACGAGAGAGAGAGAACGAGAGAGAGAGAACGAGAGAGAGAGAGAGAACGAGAGAGAGAGAACGAGAGAGAGAGAGAACGAGAGAGAGAGAGAACGAGAGAGTGAGAGAGAGAGAGAGAGAGAGATGGAGAAGAGAGACATAGAGCGAGAGACGGGGAGAGAGAGAAGAGCGAGATGGAGAGAGTGATGGAGAGTTTGAATTTTGTAAGAGATTCTCTCTCTAGCCTCTCTCCACACTCCCACCTCTCTTCTCTTCTCTATTTATCTGCTTCTGTCTCAGCAGGTGGAAGGTCGTCTTCTTTTTTTCTCTTCTCGCCACGACTCATCTGCCTCTAGAAGTTTGCAAGAGAAATGACCTTCCTAGTGAACCTAAATAGTTTTGTTGAAACGTCTCTGCTCCTCCAGTTCGCTCTCTTTCTGCACCCTAATTCACTTTTCATCCTTTCTCTGCCTTTCTTCATCTTTACTCGGTCTCTCGTATCCCTTTTTATCTCTCTCTCTCTCTCTCTCTCTCTCTCTCTCTTTCTCTCTCTCTCTCTTTCTCTTTCTCTCTCTCTCTCTCTCTCTCTCTCTTAAAAGAAATAATCCCCCAACATTAGCATAAAATATCTAATTTTGGTTCAATTGTTTGCACAAAGGTTTTTAGTTTACGCGCAGTTTGAGGATCAAAAGTATCAGAAGATAATCCAAAGAAAAAGTAGGCATCAAATCTAAAAAAAAGAAACTGAACAAAGACTTCGGATATTGTTCTGAAAATATGCGGTGTTCTATTTAAAAAAAATTTCAACAGATTATGCTCTCCTCACATTTGTTTGAACCGTTTTCTTCAAACCAATTCTTATTTATATCTGAAAAATCTTTCTATTAATTAGAATCTCTAGTTTAGATGCTATTTTGCTAACCTGTGACTGGAATTTGTAAATACATAATGCTAAAATGGTAGTCGTCTTATATCTGTCAACAGAGATGGCGAGAGAGTAATAGTTGTGGGATGGATTTCATATTCTATGCAATTAGATGCATTTTAAATGAGAGGAAACGTTGCGAAAAGTGGTGTTTGTCACAGAACGCCAACTCTAGTATGTTATTTGCTTAGTTGAAATATTTATCTTTTCTTTGAAAAATATAATGCAAAATTGTCTTATACTATGTTATCTTTGACGTTTTAAGATTGTAATCTGTGAATTTTGTGCCTTTTTCCTGCTTTCTTTTCTGACGGCACTACTCTCTCTCTCTCTCTCTCTCTCTCTCTCTCTCTCTTTCTTTCTCTCTCTCTCTCTCTCTTTCTCTCTCTGAATAAACTTTGATCCTTTTCCATCTCTCTGCTTTGCTATCACGTTGACTGGCCATTTCGGTGTTCTTGTATTTCAGTGGGGGCGTCCTCTAAACGAGCGAAGATGACAACTGCAGTGCAGAAATGCTTTTTATTTTGCAAGACAAAAGCGCTAATATTACTAGAAATCCACGAGCTCAGAGGCAGCAAAATAAAGAAGATTATTGAATGTAATAGATTACGGTATCTTAAGCATTAATTATTTACATTTATTTTCTGCTAGCGACAATAATCGGTATAGAAAGTAGCCATCAGAGTGTGCTTGAGAGGATTTGTTGACAGTACCAAGTTCCACTCCTCACTAATGTTAATTGTAAGCAGATATGTACATACCTATATGTATGCATTTATGCCAGTGTCATTGCTGAAATAGTGCCTGTCGCTTGACTTCGAGAATTGAGACGAAGGGATACAATGGCCAACACGTGGGTTACAAAGTGAAATAAAAATGTGAAAAAAAGACGTCACTGTAAAAAATTGTTCCGGGCCATCGGCCTGTGAGATTATAGTGCTAGCATGGTAAAATGCAGGAAAAAGATAATACATACACTCGAATGGACTGTTCTATTTCTCTCAAAAGTTGTCTGTCTTTGTCTCTCTATTTTTCTCTATCTCGAACTCGGAATTCCCAATTACTTTTTTTTTGTTCGACATGGAATATCTTGAACAAGAGACGCTCGTCTGTGTACTACTGTACAGATTTCACTCTCTGTCTCTCTCACTCTCTTTGGTCTCGTTTTCTCCATATCGCCTCTCTCTCTCTAACCTCTTTCTCTCCATCTCTCTCGCCAATCTCCAACACATATTGTGGATATGTATATGTCTGTTTATCCTGTCCTTTTCTCTCTCTCTTCTCTCTCTCTTCTCTCTCTTTCCCTTCCTCTTTCTCTCTCTCTCTCGCTCTCTCTCTCTCTCTCTCTTTCTCTCTCTCTCTCTCCCTCGCCACTCGTCATCTTCCCAAGTTCCCTTCCTTCTTCCGCCCTCCACGGATGACAGCCGAGGATGTGGCGCACTTCTCGCCCGCGAGGAGGCATACTTTCTCTCTCGAAGAGACAACCGACAGTCTCGCATTGCTCTTATTTCTCTTTTTCTACCACTTTGGACGGAAAATTGACTGAATTTAGCAGACTTTTACATTATTTTACATTATTTTAGCTTCAATGCTAGTTTCCTTTTTTTCTTTTTCTTAAAAAGTCATTCATCTTTGGACGCCTCTGTGAACAACATATGTGTGCTAGATCCACTACCGTAACTTGCTTTCAAAAAGGTCTTAAATCGTGCCAGGACCAGGGAGAGCGGCGACATGTTTCAAAATCTGGTCGCTTCATACAATACGGCGCGCGAGAAGTCACCGTTCCTCGAGTTCATCCATGACGTCACTCATCCGGATGAAGATCCGACCGCGCCTCCAGTGCACGTCAAGACGTATCAGGAAGGTAGTTTCGGAGGGATACTGTAGAAGGATACTGTAGAAGGATACTGTAGAAGGTAGAAGATACTGTAACGGCTTCTGCAAAAGGCGAATTACGATCTTCGCAAAGAAAGTTTTTATAAAAACATTTTGTGCTTTTGCGATTCGCGCTGTATTGCATAATTGTTTAATTTAACCTACAAAATTCTTTTTTTTTCTAAACCATCGTCCTCACTGGACTGTTTGATCTCACACTCACATTAAATATTTCTTATTTTGTCAGATATCTTCAGGTAAAGCACCTGTCGCTTCGTTGACGTATGTATATGAATGATCTGTGTGCATATATTTAATGTTGTTTTCCTATTTATTGAGAAAGATACTAAGCGTTCCCTTGATCAGGGAGAGACGAGACACCAAATGGTTCAAAGCTATTTATTTTTTAAGGACGTCACGCTTGTTTTGCTTCCGTTTGTGCTGACGTCTCATTGACTCTGTCTATTCTCTCTCACTCTCTCTCTATTTTCTCTATCTCCCTCTTTTTTCTCTATCTCCCTTTCTCTGTCTGCTTCTCTCATCAATCAAACGATCACTCTCGTACCATTCCGAGACTAACTCTTTCATTACCACCCACCTGTTTCTAGTGTCCGTACTCTCTTTCTCTCTTACTCCCTTTTTCTACCTTTTTTCTCTCTCTCTAACTTTCTATCTGCTTCTCTCTCTTTCTATCTCTCTGCGCACTTTTTACGCGCCGCGCTATAATTCCCGTGACATATTAAGCACGCGGAAAGCAGGAGAAGAAGCTGCTCTGTTCATTTGTTCCTTCGCGGAATCAGAGCGGAACAGCCATCTCTAACTTCTCCCTTCCTCTCTGCCCACTCTCTCTTTCTCTTTCTCTCTCTCCCTCTCGTTTCCTCTTTAAGTACACAAAAATAGCAGACGACGAGATTATTAGGGAACTGAGGGTAGAGAGAGATAGAGCATTCATCTAGAGAGACGCAGACGGCGAAAGGGAAGATGAGAGTGACTATTGGATCAGGAAGACATCAATCGTCATTTAGCCATGTTTTCTCTGATTCTCCTTTTTTCTCTCCGAACATCTATCCCTCTCTCGCTGTCTCTCTCTCTCTCTCTCTCTCGCTGTCTCTCTCTCTCTCTCGCTGTCTTTCTCTCTCGCTCGCTCTCTCTCTCTCTCCTTTGAATAGGGCCGTGGAATAGATGGATGAGAGTAGCTTGGTTGCTCTGAGTGGGCGACTGACTGGAGGAGGAGGGGAGAAGCTTCCCTTTCCCTCTCACGCGCCCCGCACCACGGGGTCAGCAGCAGCAACAGCTAGAAGGACGGAAATAGCAAAGTAATTTGGCAGAATCGTGTGGGGAGACAACCGTCCGCCATATGGTTTGCACCAGCACTTTGGTGGGTTCAGCGGGAAGAGGAAGTGATGCATGTATATATGGGAGGAGGAAGTTGGCAGGAGATCTGCAAAAGTGCGGAGGAGAGAGTGAGACAAAGAGACAGAGAGAGAGATAGAGAAAGAGAGAGAGATCGAGAGAAAGAGAAGGAGAGAGGGAGAGAGAGAAGCAGAGAGGAAGAGACCTGACTACACTAATGTAAGCAACTCATTAGAAACTTGTGCAGAACGAAGAGCCACATCACCAGTGCCAATTCCATGTGCATGCGGAGAACGGAAAAGAAGTCTTGTTAGTAGCCATTTTTTTATAAAAAAATTATTATTACTATTTATATTACCTATTAAAACCCCTTTTAATTGACGATTTTTTCGTTTAAAATTTCATTTGTTTAAAAAACATATTTGTGAGTGGATGTAAACAAGTGAAAAATAAGAAGATGGCCTCTCCCTCATTTGTTCGCCAGTTTTCAATGAATGAGTTTCGAATGAGTGTACATATATTTAATTGTCTTGTTGTTTGGCGGGCGCGGCTGCCTCGCCCGCTGTCGGGTGCAGATGACCGTGAAGTAGGAAGAGTAAAAAGTAGAATGCCATGACACTTTTGAAGGGAGCCGCCCATTTTTCTGAATTCTTTTTGCTCTATTCTGCCCTTTCGTCTGTGTTCTTAGACTTGAGAGCTTTCAGACGAAGGTTATCAGTTATCAGTGAACCACCGCGAGAGATTGAGAGAGTGAGAAAGAGAGAGTGAGAGAAAGAAATAGAGAGAGAGAGAATGGAGAATGAGAGAGCTTGGCAGAGATAGGATAATTGTGAATAATACACGCTTGACAACCAGGAGTCGAGACTACTTGTATCCGTTGAAGAGTAGAGAGAGAGGGACACGAAAATGAGAGGAGGTGGGACAGTTGAGAAAACAGAAGTAGCAGGCAGAATTCCGCCTACTCTCTCCAAGGTGCCGCTCTCCTTCGTCCCACTCCCCCCCCCTTGCGAAGCCACCAATCTCTTAGCCCCCCTCCAACTCAAATCACTTCTGAAGCACACACACCTTTCTTTCTTCAAGCATATACCCACTCATCTCGGCTATCGATTCTAACGGCTCGGCTCTCTTGATCACCCTTGGGGCTTCTTCTTTGCTCTTCCTCACCCATCATCTCTTCCTTGTCTTCTTCTCTTCTTTGCCTCCGCTCGGCCCGCTTTTTCCCCGTCGAAAATCGAGGAGATAGGGAAGCTGAGAGATAAGGAGAGAGCCGGGAGAAGAGAGGAATGGAGAGGAGGAAGAGAAAGAGAGAAAAGGGAGAGAGTGAGAGAGAGAGAGAGTCAGAGGATAATGAGAGATTCACCGCTCGCTTGGCACTGCTCACCTTCCTCAGCCCAACCGAGGCGCCCGTGGTGTCTGTTGCTCTGTGGAGAGAGAGAGAGAGAGAGAGACAGGGAGAGAGGTGTCAGAGAGAATTGGGAGAGTTCGAGATATGATGAGATGATAAGGATCGAAAATAGAATGGCAGACGAAGAGAATGAGAGACGGTAACAGAGCAAGCGATCGCAGTAGGGAACAACGTAACTGAGGGCGAAAGGAGGGAAGTAGAAAACAGGCTGCACCAGAAGATAGGGGACAGAGGGTGAGATAGAGGCAGAGGTTGAGAGAGAGATAGAGAGAGAGAGAGACAGAGATAGGGAGAGGACAGAAGAGGGGTGGGCAGGAAGAAAGAGGCTGCTGCTATGCTCTAGCTGCTCAACAGGAGAGAGAGAGAGCGAGAGAAAGAGAAAGAGGCAGAGAGAGAGAGAGAGAAAGGGAAGGAGAAGCTTCGGCGGTTTTCTCCCAGCCGTAGGCCAGCCAGGCAGGCCCACGATCGGGGTTCTGTCAAGGCTCGAGCGAGACCGCGTACATTCAGCACAGAATCCCTCTTTTTCTCTCGCTCCCTTTCCCTCTCTCTCTCTCTCTCTCTCTCTTCCGGAGTCGTACGTCGTCTGCTCAACAAAGACACTCTCGACACACACACAGACTCCAAAATAATCTCGTCGTCACATTCAACTGGCAATATCCCTTCTTCTTCCTGCCTGCTTCGCCTCTCCGACTTCCGCCTCTCCGTTTCCGTCCTCTTTCCTTTGTCTGGCCGCGTCGGTGTCCTCTGAGAGCCTCGAGTGGCTGCTCTTTCTTGCCCGAGCCAGCCGCCGGCACACGGTCAGCTCTTCTCTGAAGAATGCTGACCGTGCCTGGCTCGGCGTCTTGTTCGGCCGCCACGACGCCGCAAGTGTCACGGCGACGCTATCTCTTCACTTCGGCGTCCGTCGAGACCGATGGCGGGCAGTCACAAGCGAGCAACATGTCGCTGCTCACGCCGGACGCCAGCGGAGGCGTCCGGCGCCGTGCCTCCTTTTTCTCGCGGCTGCGGGAAAAGTCCGTGAGCGAGCTCACTCTCGTCATGGACCATCTGAGAGCCGGCGTCTCTGGCAGCCTCTCCCCCGGCGGCGCCGGAGGCGTCTCCTCCGCTTCGACGGGCGCCCTCAACCGTGCCGGCAGCTCGAAGAGGAGCAAGAAGGGCCGCCGGAGACGAAGGGTCATGGCCACGACTTGGGCCGCCATGCAACCATCGAACATTCAGCGTGCATTTCATGCTGGTTAGCCAGATCGGACTATCGATCTTTTTTATTTTTATATATTGTTAGTTATCGACTGATTTTAATCGGAACATGTCGCCAAATTATATATGATGCACGCGCTGAAGCAATTGAAACGCCCACCGTTTATAATTTATCCTTATTCCTCGATTGCACATTTTCTAGATCTTCTTTCACTATGATCGATTGCTCTCGTCTTTTTTTTAAAAATAATTATTGATTTGATATCTCGATATCTTCGAATGTCTCATTTCGAGTGCTACAAATTCACAGAATGATCAGCGCTTTTGAAGAGCGTCACGTACGATTGAATTTCATTGTCGCTTTTCTTTCTTCGTCATGCTATCGCCTCAGGGGGCCTCCCCCATATATTCATCGCCTATCTATTCATTCATTCACGTTCTGACACGCTAGTGAGGGACACTTGTGAGAGAGACAAAGAGAGAGAGAGAGGGAGAGATAAAGAGGGAGAAGAGAGAGAGAGAGAAAGGGAGAGAGAAAGAGGGAGAAGAGAGAGAGAGAGAGAGAGAGAGAGAGACCGTGTCTGCCAGAATTGTAGACACGTCCTGGGGGTGAACAGCAGAGCGCTTCTCTTCCATTCCCACCACTCTTCCCTATGCATTGTTGTCATGCGCTACCAATGGAGAGCAAAAAAAAGCACCGAACAAGCACACGCATTTCCACTCATTCATGCTTCTTCCCATATTTTGAAGTCTTGACGCCTTTTTCAACGCATATACATGGTCTTCTTATACAGCTCTCTAATACTCTCTCTCTCCTCTCTCCTCTCTCTCTCTCCTCTCACTGTTTCTCCCTCTCTCGTTCTCTTCTCTCTCTCTCCCTCTCTCTCTCTATTTTAATCTCTATCATCGCAGAATAATTCATGGAATTCAGAAAGTATTAGACTGGCTAAACTGTTATCGAAGGGGCATGTCAAAATCAATACTTTTTAAAGAACATCATCGCCAATGAATCAAGGCAACACGAAACCATCCGTGCCATGTACACAGTTGCTCGAGGAGAGATTTACAAGAAAGAGATAGGAGGGAGAGAGAGAGAAAGAGAGAGAGAGATAGAGAGAGAGAGAAAGAAAGAGAAAAAGAAAGAGAGCGAGAAACAGAGAAAGGAACATTGGAAATATCATTATTCCTGGATGAGAGGTAGAGATCGAAGTGGAGCGGCATTTCAACTTTTTCTTTATCTCTTTCTCTGCTCTCTCTCTCTCTCTCTCTATCCCATTCAGCTACTATTTACAACAAAAGCTATGACGTCATGAGCGGGTGTTCAATCTGCGCACCATTCTCTCTCTCTTTCTCTTTATCTCTCTCTCTCTCTCTCTTTCTCTCTCTCTCTTTCTCGCTTTCTCTCTCTCTCAATCCTTCACTCTTCATTCACAACGCTTCATTAATCCCGCTAGAATTCTCATCCTACAGCGAGATCCTTCTGGACTCGTTTCTGAAGAGCACAATTACGAAAGATATGGTCTTTTTGGATGATGATGATGATGACCTTTTTTCATGTTTTTATTGCTATGTATATAACCCCTTGCTAGAAAAAGAGTCGAAAAGCGCCTGGTGGGTAAACAGAAAGGTTTCTCTGTCTCTCTATCTCTCTCTCTTTCTATCTCTCTCTCTGTGTCTCTCAATCTCTCTCTCTCTCTCTCTCTCTCTCGATCTTCCTCTTCCTCTATTCTCTCAACAGCTGAATCAACAACAATTTGCTGACATGAGTTCGCCTCTCTCTCTCTCTTTCTCTCTCTCTCTCTCTCTCTCTCTCTCTCTCTCTCTGTCTCTCTTGTTTCTTTGACGATGATATTTTGAGAGTTCTGAAAGAGTCTCTATGAGCAGACAAAATTGTAGTTATTTGGGTGGGATCAGCAGAAATATCTGTCTGCTTGCATCCGAGATGTGGTTTGTTTGAAGGGGGACTTGCACTCTTTATTGGTGTCATTTGGATTCCGAAATGGACATCCGGACCACGAGCTTAGGTTTCCTCTCCAAAATACATAGCTCTAGTCATTGTCAGTGACAAGCTTTGAAGGCGTCGCAACACCGGAATTCTCATACTATGGCGATGCATGCACTGCATTTTGGATGATTCTTTCTCTCTCTCTCTCTCTCTCTCTCTCTCTTTCTATCTCTCTCTCTCTTTCTTCCTTTCTTTCTCTCTCTCTCTCTGTATTTCCCTCCTATTTTCTCCCTCTTCCTCATCATCACTACCATTCTATTTCTCTCTCACGGACAGTCTCTCGCAGGCTACTACTTGTAGTAGGAGAGAGCGAGAGAGGGAGAGGCAGGGAGAGAGAGAGAGAGAGCAATGACTGACAAGGACCTCTGCTTTTCGGATGTGTATACCAAAGGGTTTCAGAAACAAGCTCGCCTGAGGCTTGCAAAGCATTTCCTGAAATTCACAACAAACCTGAAAGATTTAATTGCATTGGACTACCGAAGGAAAATATATCTTTGATCTAATTTTTTATTTTTTGTTGTTGTGAGAAGTCTGATTGATTTGTGAGATCCGCTAGTTTTAAATAGAGCTCTGGAAATTTTAACTTAATAGAAATCACTTATAGATCGGTCTGACTTTAATATACTCGTACATATTTTCAACGTGTTGCACATCACAGGGAGAGGAGTCTTTTTCGTTCTATCCCGTTTTCTTCATTCTCTTCCTGGACAACAAGAATGAGTGATCGATTACACCAGGCGAAGATATCATGCGATCTGGAGGAGATCCGACTTGAGACTCAGCGAACTCATGTTCGACATGCTCAGAGAGGGAGAGAGAGAGAGTGTGTGTGAGAGAGAGAGGAAAAGAGAGAGAGAGGAAAAGAGAGAGAGGAAGAGAGAGAGAAAGAGAGAGAGAGAGTAGAGAGAGAGAGAGAGAGAGAGAGGAAGAGGGACGGAGACGGACAGAGAGACTGATTGGAGAGAAAGAAAAGGACAAAAAATATATTTTTTATTATTATTTAGAGTCAAGGTAAGAAAACGAGAACGATATAGTGGTTAAGAGAGAGAGAGAGAGATAGAGAGAGCGAGACTTAGAGAGCCAGAGAGAAAGAGAGACAGACAGAGAAAAAGAGTTTGTCTGTCAGCCAGTAGATAGTCCGGCTTGTCAAACGGCCTGTCGAGGACATGACATATGGAGAAGATTGCACTGACAGCTTCATCATCTACTCACACTTGAGCTCACGCATTTGAGCGCTTTTTCTTCTCTCTCACTCTTTCTCTCCCACTCTCTTTATCTCTCTCTTTCTCTCTCTCTCTCTCTCTCTGCCTCTCTCCATTTCTGTCTCTCTCATGCTCTTTTTGTTCCCAGCTTTACCTGTCTCCGAATCTGTCTCAATTACAACTCTTTCTCTCTAAACCCACTATCAGCACAAAATCGGCTCATCTTATTCCATTCCTGTATCATATCCCTAAAATAAATAATTTTTTCTTTCCATATTTTCGCACCTTTCTTGTACTACTTCTCTCACTCTCTCTCTTTCTTCTTCTTCTCTTTTTCTATCTCTCCGTCTCTTCCTCTCTCTCTCCCTCTCCCGCTTCCTCTCGCCATCTTTCCCCTACTCATTACACCCTAGCTGAAGTGCCGCAGCATTATTCGCAGACAACCGAGCCGATGGATGTATTGATCAGGTATCAGTGGACTCTTTCTCTGGCTCTCTACCTACATACATATTTCATCCTCATTCTCTCTATCTGTCTCTATCTCTCTCTTTCTCTCACTCTCCCTCTCTCTCGTTCTATAATAATCTCTGGACTGAGAATTGAACGACGAAAATGACAAAGCAGACCATGATGGATGAGTTTGCCTTTTACTGCTGACGTCACTACTGAAGAGCTACTACAACTCATCTCAAGTCAAGAAAAAGTGGCATATCTTTTTTCTCCGTCAATCTCACCTGACACTTTGAACACTCTTCCCGTACATCCTTTATCGCTTCGCTCTCTGTCTCTCTCTGTCTCTCTCTCTCTCTCTGTTTCTCTCTGTCTCTCTCTCTCACTTGTCTTACTGCCTTTTGTTCTCGCTCCTCGCCGCCCTATGCATCCTTCCTAGAATCGCCTCTCTCACCTGCATACCCAACTTCTCAGTTTCAGCAGAGCAGCACATTTCTGTTACTACATTGGCCAAGCTTTGAAGTCTCCCGCCTCATCATCATGCAATTCTATGTACATACATATCTGCAAAAATGATGCAATAGAAAACAGGCATTATAAGGCCGGCCGTAAAATTTCAATAGCCAGCTACTATTTATCCAAGAGTCCAACTTGATCTAGGACACCGTGTTTCTTGCCCTTGTATGAGAAACAGCCAATATTGTGCAATGGGCGCATTCTGCGTACGGCTGGTCAGATCAGATTTCTGCCCGCTCGCGGAGTCATGCGAAGAGAAAGGGAGAAGGAAGAAGAAGAAGGGAACGAGGACAGCATGAGATGGTGATGGTGGTAGTTGTGGCCATACGGCCATCGCACGCTATCCTGAAGAGCAAACGGAGATAAAGACGCACGTCATGAAATGTATATAGTTAGAAGGAGTGATGAGAGCTATGCCAAGTGTACATATGTATGAACATACATATGTATGTAAGCATATAAATAGAAACTTACGTGCATGACGTACGTAAATATATGTATGTGTGTACAAAGTGGCAGCCCTTGACATCTGGCAATCCTAGGCATCCGATTTCATCTATTGTTCGGGATCCAAGCGAAAACAGCACCATTTATTTTCGAATAAATGATCATAGACTCCCTTTTGCACACGGCCTCTCTGAAGTCTCGTCAGGGTACTCGCAGATATTCAAGTATTCATTTTAAAAACGAGTTAGGAACACATTTTTAAAAATGTATAAATTTTAGCTGAAAAAATCTAATTATTTTTTCGTCCTTTTCTGAGTGGAATATTGTGCAGTTGCCTGCGGCAATCACCATTCATGAACTCGTTCCAGTCTTCTTTCTCTTTCTTTCCCTCGGGGACCTCATCCTCTTTGTTCACTCAATGACCGTGGGCGCCTCGTTACCAGTGTGTGCAGCAGAAGTCTAGTGGGCCCACGTTATGCAAGCTGCAAGAAGTTGATGATACACATTAGAGAGAGGTTAAATGGCGATTTGGAAGAGAGAGAGAGAGAGTGTGTGAGAGAAAGAGAGTGAGAGTGAAAGAAAGAGCGAGAGAAAGAGAGTGAGAGTGAAAGAGAGAGCGAGAGCGAGAGAGAAGCAGACGGAAAGATTCCCAGAGACCTCTGGAACAGTGCAAGGAGGCAAGAATGGCCGATATTAGTGGGAAATAAGTAGCTCATCCTCCAGAATTTCTGCTCTTCCATTTCTCCGCTTTCCTCAATAACTCCAGGTTTACATCATGCGGGCGAGAAGAATTGAACAGTCTTTTGGCAGTCCAGATTGCACCCTTCGTATTGCTAGAGACGGAAGAGCAATCATGCAGAGAAATAGAGAGAGGGAGAGAGAGAAAGGGAGGATGAGAGAGATAGAGAATGAGGGAGAGAGGAAGATGGAGAGAGAGAATGGGAGAAAGGAAGATGGAGAGAGAATAAGATAGAATGAGAGAGATAGAGAATGAGGTGGAAGAAAGAGAGAGAATGAGAGTGAGAGAAAGATGGAAAAGGAATGAGAGAGAGGATGAGAGAGAGTGAGAGAGATAGAGAAGAAGCGAGAGAGATAGAGGGATGGATAAAAGAGAGAAATTGAGAACCGGAAGCAAGCTTGAAAACTAGCTGACATACATAACCTTCTGATTCGTGTGTTCCTTCTCTCGCTTCAGAGCAGAATGGCATGGCAGCCAGAAAAAGGAAGAGGAAGTGAATTGAGAATGTCTCTGGAGAAGGGGGAAAGGTCGATGCTGACGTGTCAAAACATGGACCACCTGTATACAATTGGGCCGATATATGTATGTATGTACATATGTACATACAGATGTATGCAGTATGTGTATTCTACCCTATAAAGTAGCTAATATTTTCGAGATGAAACTAAAAAAATATTTCGACTCTTCCTTTGTACTCTATCTTATTACTAGAAATGCTGCACGAATTCAGAGCGATCGTAAACAAGACAACGCAAAAAAAACAGAGAGAATAGAGAATATTGCCCGATTACTTCCTTCTCCTATCGCAAAACAATCAAGGAAGCGCACCGCGTAGGCCTACCGTGCTGCCTGGGGCAAAATGAGAATTGAAGAAGGCGAATTTGACCGGGCCACCACGGCCCACAGGAGCGAAACATGATTAGAGCAGCTCGGTTCGGTTCGGAACTCCCGTAAACATGGCAAATTGCAACACGGCGAGCTTCTTTTCTATCATGGAATTTATCCAGTATTCAGAAAAATCTGTGGTTATTTTTGAGCAGAAATGAACAAATAAAATAGAAAAAAAATATGCAGACAAATGTACAAACGAGCGCTTTTTTTACATTTTTATTTTCAAAATATTTTCAACAGGTACGTATAAAAGAAGGATGTATTGATTTTGAAGGATAATAAAAGGAGTGTATAATTGAAGAAGCAGATATGCTGTTTTTTTCTTTTTTTTTAATGTTAAAAGGAGACTTTTAATAATGCCTTTTGCTTCTCCAGTAAAAGAGGAGAAAATGGAAAATGAATGCAGTGTTAAATTGAAAAAAACAGGTTTTTTTAAATAGCAATAAGAGAGTTCTAATAATTATGTAATTATTTGTTCAGTGCAAGAGGAGAAGGCGATGCAGGCGGTGCCGTCGCAGCCGATCGACGCCACCAAATTCGTCGCCTATGTCACCGAGCGGAGAAAGAAGCGGATACTCTTCAAGGGCGAGTATCTGGTGGGACTATCAATTTTTTAACACTAAATATATCTTTTTTTTAAATTATTTTTCTTTTAAAAATAATTACATACTCTCGAACTAATGTCTGTTTATTGTTTATTTCATGTGTATTAATAAGGAAATTAAATATTTAAAAAAAATATTATTTTTTTGGAAATATGAGAAAAAAAGAAAAAAGAAGAAGAAATAATTTTGAAAATAATTGTTCTTATATTTGAGATGATCCAGCGGTCTGTCGACACTACCAAATGCAAGTGTGATATTGCTTCTACAATGGGCGATCGTAATCCATATCCCGTGAGTACTATATTTAGCTTATCGTATGTTCATTTCTGAAAGTACATTTTAAAAGATTATTCTGTACTCCTTCATTTTGCATTGATCACTTTATTTCTTTGTAAATATTTTTATTCAACGTATTCAAGTTTTACTATATATATTTTCCCGCTAGCTGTTTGAAAGCGTAATTATTTCTCCTCCTTGCACAGGACACTTTGCCGTACGATGACAATCGCGTTGTTCTCAGTCACAAAGGCGAGAGCGATCGCAGCACGTACATCAACGCCAGCTATGTTAATGTTGGTGTTTTTTTTTAATCTTTTCTTTTTAGTTAAATGCTTTTTTAAACAATTTTTTTTAAAAAAAGCTTCCAATTTTTTTTCATTTCTGATATATAAATAATATTTAAATTTTAAAGATATAAAAATAAAATAAGGTACGATTCCTTTCGCAGTCCTGGCTACACGAGCGTGCTTACGTGGTGACGCAAGCAGTGAAGAGCAAGGCGATGAACGCTGAGTTCTGGCGGATGGTCTGGGAGCTCGGCGCCAATTGCATCGTCATGCTCACCAAGGTCTTCGACTTTATGAGGGTACGGACACACTTTTATAATTATTTTTTTTCATTTATTTTATATACGACGACACTTGTTCAACATATTTGTGACGTCACCTCGAAATATTAATTTCATGCACGATAAAAAGGAAGACTTTCGCTTGCTCTTTGTATTCTATTTTATTGATATTTATCTTGAAATAAGAAACCAATTGTGAAATAATAGATTTTTATAGAAATGAAATGAAGATATTTAGACTGAATGTTTTTTTTGGGAGAATAATGGGCAGTGAATCTAAAATTCTCTACGACGGTTACCTTCGAAATTGCCAATGAAAATTTTATAATGGTATTTAAAAAAAAAGATGACTGTTTCAGGTGATGTGTCTCCAGTACTGGCCGTTGAATCGCTTTCAATTCGACGAAATCGAAGTGGAAACACTCGAGACGAAGACTTATGCACATTTCGTTAGCGCGTTAACTTTTGTTTATATACAAATATTTACACAAATTCGCCATAATATTAAATGCAATAACGAATGCATATTTAACATTCTAATTCAATGAAGAAAAATTTTTTTATAGGTAATTAGGACATTTCGGCTGACGAAGACGAATGAAAATGGCGAGAAAGAGACACGAAACGTGCGCCATTTCCACTTTACCGAGTGGGAGCTGGACTCCTTTCCGTACATCTCGGCTTTTATCGAGTTGAGGAGAAGGTGCGGCTTTAAATAGTTTTGTCGATAATTTTTGTGTTTAACGTATGGAAGCTCTTTTATTTATTTATCCCCAAAAATACTGTTTCTTTAAATTTGATTCGAGAAAAATTTTATGGTTTTACTCTTTAGAGTGCGACAGTACACCGAGCGCAACTTTGCCGATGCACCAATCATCGTTCACTGCAGGTATGAGAATCGGCGGAATACCGTACTTTATGGAACACACCACATTTGTTCTTCATTAGCGAAGACGGGAAGGAAAGGACCCGGTAAATGACGAAACAAAGTTGTGAAAGGCAAAAATACAAGTGAAGCAGTGAGTCTAGTGTCATTTGCGAAGATGCAAGGCACCCAATCGTGGAGGGCGCTACTAATTAATTCGTAGACAACACCCGTCTTACAGAATAAGAACAGTCAGACAAAGTAGGGAAACTAAAAAAAATCAATCAACACCTTCACAATTATCTCAAAAATACAGGCATCTAGTAAACGCGGAAAACTGAACTAAATTTTATTTAGTTATTATACAATGATAAACACCTAAGGCAGTCCAATCTGATATGGCCTCGAAAGTTCTCTCTTGCATAACTTTCTACTATAACTTCTACAAAAGTATTTGACCCGTATTTGGCACCGGGAAAAAAAGGTGCAAAGATATGATGACGTCATGACCCTGACACCCCGGGGGTGATTTTGATGTCATTGTCTTGTGATAAGACGCAATGACTCTGCGGGTTCGAGCGTGCAGTTGCCCGAAGTCTGGAAGCCATCGCAGTGAAGGCGAGCGCACGACGGTGGGTAGAAAGTTCGCGTGTCCGACGACTGCGAGACTCGCGCGTAGTCAGAGATCCAAAAGTCAACCTCAAGAGGAGGACAGTCAACATATTTTGTGGGCTTTAATAATTAATTTTTTAAAGACTTACACACTTTTTATTTAATAAAAAAACCCTTTGTTATATCTTATATATGTACATATGTATGTATGTACATATGTATGTATGTTTGTATGTAGCACATACATACATTCATATGTATTTTGTGCTAACAGAGATTTTGTGACAGATGAATCTCAGAGAATGCACTATCCTTGCTCCACTTCTTAGCAAGCATTTTCGACATGCTCAGATTTCTGGCATGATATCTGGGAAGGTCGTGGGAGATTCAATGGGATTAAGGATTGGAAGACCAACGCGAGAGAGAGGACTTTGACCACGCGAATGCTGGAACGGCCCTGGGGGAGAGCGGGGTAAGTGAAGGAAGAAGCACACAAAAAATGCAATGTTACAAGAAAAAACTGGCTTTTTGCATACGGTTAAACATCAAACACCTTAAAGGACCTATGGAATGGCTCGAACCCGGTAGATCGTTCCGCAACATTCATCCACATGTTCTTATGGTCTTAGAGATGCGGAAGCTATAGCGGTAGATTTACGGATTGCCAAGAAACGAAAGCGATATCTGCTAATGTAATTGCGTGGCAGCAGATATTTTTTAATGATTTTTATTTAATTATTAATTTATTTTAAATACAAATTTTTTTCTGTATTCGTAAATAGGTCTTGTGATAGCTGAAGAGAGTCCTTGCCTGAATTCTCGTGAAGTGAAGAAGAAAGTCGGCGGCTGCCTTGCCTTCCTCCACGCCGCAAACACGACGTAGCAAATAGTCAGCGCACGCGTGGTCACAGAGAAGCTGGCGACAACGGGCACCGTAGCCAGGGGCCGAGTGCTCCAGGGGACGGTATCTTGAGGGAGAGAGAGGGCGGGAGAGGGAGAGAGTGAGAGAGAGAGAGAGAGGGAGAGGGAGAGAGAGATTGGTGAAGAGAGTCGGAAAGTGAAAGACAGGTAAGAAAGATATGTAAAAGAGAAGTGAGAAAAGCGAATAAATTGATCTATGAAATTTAATGCTACGGCGCTATAAACTTTTATGGTGACAGAATGGCTCTAGAAACCGTTTCATGTCGCGAACGTTCGTCAAGAACATTGCAAATTCCTCTTTCGAGCCCCTGTCCTTTATGAGAGTTCGTAAAATGGGGGTTAGAAAAAAGAGAGGAAAATGTGGATTGAACACCGAACTATGCGCAACACAAGGGCCGAGTCCACAGAGATCAATTTTACTAATACATTTAAATACATAAAAAAAATAAAATAAATAATCACCTGCCACACCGGGGCCGACAGTAGCGCGAGAGGAATGGCGCGGTCATGCGATAACACGGAATGTAGTCGAGCATCTGAAACAGCGCTGCCAAGTCTGTCAACCAAAGGCAAGTCGTAAGGCAACGTTCTTAAGTCACTAAGGCTAAGTTCTTAAGTCACTAAGGCTAAGTTCTTAAGTCACTAATTGTAAGGTGACCTGCAGTCTCTTCCTCTTGCACACGTACTCGCGTAGATTGAACTGCACAGAGTAGCCGCAATCGTCGATACACTCAATTCTTTGAAATTACTTGACATTTTTTATATTCGGGACAAATTATTTTAAAAGTTTAAACCAGAAAATGCGGGAAATTTTAAATAAAAAAAAGAATGAATCTTCTAAAAATTACGAATGGCACCAACTTGTGAATGGCGAGAGTCGAGCGCGCAGAAAAGCTCGAGATCTCGCGCCGACATCACGGAGGGAACGTCGATCGAGCCGAAGGCAGAATGCGCCTCAACCATGGAGAAGCTTCATTTCTATTCCTTTAATACTCCAAGAGTTATATTATGATCCAATAATGTAATCTTTCTTCGTGGTCAAGCTTACTTGTTAAATAACATGAAAGAGAGACTGTGAGTACGACATTAAGAGAGAGAGAGAGAGAGAGAGAGAGAGAAGGATAGAAATGTAAGTAGAGAGAGAGAGAAAAGAGGGAGGGAGGGCGAAGCTGAGACCGAGAGGGAGACAGAAGGTGAGAGAGAGAGAAGGTGGGAGATAAAGAGAGAGGGAGAGAGAGAAGAGAGAGAGAGAGAGAGTGAGAGAAGAGAAAGAGTGCCACTGACATCGACCATGTCCATGCCGACGCCGAGTTCTCGATTGCATCGTGCGAGGCAGCGGCCATCGCTGAGAACTTCGTCGCGGCGACGTTTGCCATCTTGTCAAAGAGAAATTAATCATCTTTAAAAAATAGAATTTTATTTTTTTTATTAAGTTAAAAACATTTTAAGGACATGAAATTGTAGGAGAAATGTTAAGAAAACGAAAAAAGTGAAGTAAATTTACAAAGAAAAATGCAAGGAAAGAAAGCAAAGATAAAAGATAAGAATATCCCTGACCAACACTCCTGATCTGCTCTTTCGGCACGCTTTGCTCCTCTTCCGACGCATCCTCCGCGTCGATGGCCTTCTGAAGATAGGCGAGGGCGAAGCCGGTCGGGTTGCGGCGCGCGCGGTAGAGACGGGGAGGGAGGCCTGTAGAGGGAGAGAGAGAGAGAGAGAGAGAGAGAGAGAGAGAGAGAAGAGGGAAGAGAGATAGAAAAATAGAAGAGAGAGAGAGAGAGAGTGATAGAGAAATAAGTATAATATGATAGAGAGATATGTATATATAGAGTTTGTGAATTGCGAATAATAAGAATGAGAAGAGAGGTATTAATAGAGAACGAGAGTAGGAGCAAAAAAGTTTTGAATATCTTAGAAGGCATCAAGGGACAAAAACATTTATGTGAGAGTGAAGACACAAAGCAGCTATGAAAGTGCGAATGCGAATGGAACCGAGAGAAAAAAGTATTGCTTGGGGAAAGTGTTGGGTTGAGAAAGCGGACGGAACAGTGCGGCTTATGAAAAAAGCATGAAGGAGAAATGAGAGAGTGAGTGAGAGAAAGTGAGAGAGGGCGAGAGAAGGAGAGAAAGAGAGAGAAAAGAAAGATTTCTTCAAAGGTTCAATTGTGTCTTCTCTTGTGATTGTCTGCGCCTTTGAAGATTTTCTTCGTCTTTAATGATATCATTCTTGGCGAATTTAGCGGGAACTATGATGATAGAGGAGGTGCCTAATAATAGCGGCTGCGCCTGAGGGGATGGCCTAGGGGGAAGTGAGACGAGAGAGATAGAGAGAGAGAAAGAGAGAGAGAGATACAGAGAGAGAGAGATAGAGAGAGAACGAGAGAGAAGCATAAAGAGAGAGAGAGAGATACAGAGAGAGAGAGATACAGAGAGAGAGAGATACAGAGAGAGAGAGAGAGAGAGATACAGAGAGAGAGAGAGAATGCTGCCAACCTCTCCTGTGCATTCGACGACCTTGTCGAGAGGACACGGAACCGGAACGCAGAAAGGACGAGGTCTCCGTGAGTGACGTCATGATGATGAACATGACTAGCAGAAACCGACTTCTCATCGTGAGACCCGAACAGATGGACGACGCCCTGGGCTTTATGGGTGTTCAAGATTAAAAGAGCGAAAAAAAAACTCATAGTTAAACATCGCACCTTTTTGCCGGACAGAACAGCGAGAGAAAAAGTGATTCAGTACAAAAGTCTTGCAAATTCAAGCAGATTACAATTGATTTACGTGCTCATTTAGAAATAGACAGTGTCAACAATAATTAACGAGAACAGGACGAAAATAGGCAGGCATATAGGATATTAATATTAAAAAAAAAGAGAATTGTAAGTTTTATATGAGTCTTTTTGCACTGGTTATTGATCATTGTTACAGTCATCATTTCTTAAACAAAAAAAATTAATAGGCTAATTTTTTGGTGAAACAACGTCATCAGTGTTCAATAATAGCATCCTGGGGTGTGAACTGTTTGCTATTCAAGAGAGTAATCACGCGATATCAACCAGGAGTTGTTCAAAGATCGCAAGGAATGGTTTCAGTCAATACTTACACAGAAATATATTCATGCGACTAGCGGAGGAGGCGTTTCCATAGCTGAGGAAATAAGTTGGCGGAGTTGCGCAGCATTGGCTATTATAGAAATTAGGAGGAGCGAATGAGAGGGAGAGTGTGAGAGTGAGAGAGAGAGAGTGAGAGAGAGAGAAAGAGAGAATGCCGTTCCTCTCACAAGTTTGACGCAACTTTTGCCATTCTCTAGTGCACCTCTCTTTCTTTTTCTCTTTCTCTCACTCACTTCCCTCACACTCTCGCTCTCCCTCTCTCTTTCCTGCGCTCTCTCTCTCCCTTTCGTCCTCTCCTCTGCACCTTCACAACTCTCCACTGTCCTCTCCATTTCTTCCTACATTTCCTCGTTACGGTTTCGCACCATATGTACATAATTTCGTTCTCTCACCTATTTTCCACATTTCGCCCAGCTTCTCCTCTCTCTCTCTGTTAAATGCCCTCTCTTTGCTCTCTTTCTATCTCTCTCTTTGCTCTCTCTCTCTCTCTCTCTCTCTCTCTTTTTCTCTCTCTTTCTCATTCTCTAGGAGACCCCATTATAATGACTTGACTCGCCGTCTACTTTGGTGGACAATGCCTTCAGTTACTCGCAATTCTCAAGGATCAAGATCAAGGCAGACGCTCTACTTTTTTTGCTTACTTTAGGATTGTGATGAGCAAAGCTGAGAAATGAAAGAGAGAGAGAGAGAGAGAGAGAGAGAGAGAGAGAGAGAGAGAGAGAGCGGGACACATAGGGCGAGTGAGAGAGAGAGAGAGAGAGCATCAGAGAGCGAGAGAGAGAGAGAGAGAGAGAGACGAAGAAATAGGCTGGGAATAAAGGAGAGCCATAAATTGTCAAAGTGACGATGAATTGCACCGAAGAAGCGTTCCGGGCAGATCTTGGATCGGTCAATTTAATTTGGCTCAAGTTGCGCGCAGCTGCTGCTTTTTACCAAGGCCGCTTCTCATGGCAATATTCCATGGGCAGAGCTGGCAACAGGGGAAGGCGAGCAGTGAAGAGAGCAACATGGGACATCAGCATTTATTGGAGAGAAATTGGACGCAACACGGGGAACATCATGAACTGTTTTTTTTCTGGACACTAGCAATTTTTAGATGGTTCAACAAAGTTAAAAATCTTGCCAGCGATGCCTGGTTGTCTGGTGCTCGTTGGGAGTGGTTGCGGAAATGGAGGGAGAGAAATTTTGAACTCGTGAGCGTGCTTAATTTTTTTTTACAAAAATATATTAACAAAAAAAAAAATTAAAAAAAAGGTCCCAAGGGCTGGCAAGGCCCATTAGTAATGTGCACTGAGGAGGGTGCATCTCAGAGGAACCACCGCACTTGCTGTATGAGGGAAGTGAGATGGAGGGGACTGGGGAGATATGAAAGTGCTGCTGTACTTAAAACATAGATATAGTAAATAGTAAATAGTGAATAGTATATAGAAATGACTAAATAAGTTAACACTGAGACCAAGCTAGATAAGAGGATAGTCAAGCTTAAGTAATGAAAGAAGAGGCAAATTGAGAAGCTCACGTTTAAAAGACTCAACATTCCGGCAAGAGAGAATGGAAGCTGGTAACTGACAATACCACCTAGCAACTCTGACACTGAACGAATTACGACGTAGATCCAAATTACACTTTGGCAGATGAAAACTAAAACTAGAAACACGACCATTGCAAGGTTTAAATGTCACAAATTTGCTAATTGGTAGATCAATTAAGCCGAGAAGCAATTTATGGAAATAAATGAGATCAGTTCTAACTCGTTGAAGAAGGAGAAAAGGAAGTGAATATAAGCAAAGTCTATCATTATAGCATGGAACAGATGAGAGAAGTACTTCGATTCAGAGGAGTAACGAATGAAAAGCAGTCTAGTAAAAACATGTTGAATGTGTTCAATCTTATAACTAAGCGCCTTCTTCTGAGGCGTCCAGACAATTGATGAAAATGAAATCAAAGGAATGACATATGTTTTGTAACAAATGATATATATCTCAGGAGATCTAGATCTTAATAGACGAAAAAAGGCATATATAAGGCTAAGACTTTTCCTAGCAATCGATTCAATTTGAGCTGAGAAAGAAAGAGACGAGTCAATCAAAATTCCAAGATCACGGACAGGAGAAGAAAAGACAGAAAATTGAATGTTGGACGAGATGAAGTAGGGTAATTGGGGGTTGTTTTTGCCAAGATGTAAAACGCCGCACTTTTGGTGGGCTATAGTCAACTGCCAGTTTTTGCAGTATTCGTCAAGTAGAAAAGCTGCATGCGAAAGTTGTAACATCAAGATAATTACTGCAGTGGGTAGGAGAGCGCACATGTTGGACATATTGAAAATCAGAACAAAGGTCATGAAGAAGCTTAGCCTGGCCGGATGGAGATGAATTAGATCCCCAATCAACATGCAAATTAAAATCGCCTGCAATAATGCATGAATATGGAACAGAGAGCAGATTCGTGAGCGTATCAAACAGCTTGGCATTTTGATCAGCATTGGTATTCGGAGGGCGATAGCCTGTTATGATGCGAGTGCGAGAAGACTCAATTGGCGAGCTGATATCAATGCAAACAATATCACAAATGGAGCGGGAATCTACAGGAACGCGTGATGCGTCGATGCGCAAACTACATAAGACAGCAACTCCTCCACCGCGGCGAGCTTTTCTATCAGAACGAAAGACGGTAAATTGAGAATCAGCGACTAATTCAGAATCAGCTATATGTTCATTGGGCCAGGTTTCGGTGATTAATACAAGATCGGGCTTAGAGAGAGCAAGCAAAGCGTGTAACTCGTGCAATTTATTCTTAAGGGAGCGAGCATTAAAAAGACTAGCAGAAATGAGACTGGCTCCTAGGAGGTGCCGTTTCCCATCGACGATACAGAGCCAGCAGAGTTCTGGGACGCAGGGAGGGGCACTGATGGCACCGTGAGGCGCTGTCGCGCCGCGATTTCAGAGCTGACCCACAACTCGTCCCTGTAGAGCACCCAGCTTTTCTGCGGCTCGACGCGACGAAGGTGAACAAGCTGCGAACGCAGCTGTCGCCAACGCACACGCTCGTCGGGTGTCATTGATTTCCGAATGTATACGCCCTTGAACTGTGCAATGTTCTTCAAAGAAGAAGCCGCCTTCAGACACCTCAGTTGGTGTCCACTCGTGGGCAGAATGCACTTGATCAGTCTGGGACGCGTATCATCGCGCCGGCCCATCCTATAAACAGTTTGGGCGCGACACTCGACACCCAGCTGGGCCAACATCGAATTCACACCTTCCTCGTCAGCACTCAATTTAGCGGGCAGAGACTCAGCGGTCGGTTCGGCCATGCCAACAATCACAATCGATCGGGCACGTACCTTGGCCTCATCTGCCTCTGCCGCCGCATTGGGCTGAGAGACGGGAACGGCACCAAAGGGAGCGCCAGAAACAGAAGAAGAGGCGGCAAGGCGAGAAGCCCAAGTGGGAGAGGAAGAAGGCGCAGAGGTGAGCTTGGAAAAATGCTCCAAAGAGGAAGCGAGCAGAGACATCATGGTAGACAAGACCTTCCAAGTAGCTTCAGGAATCCCCTCCGGTGTCTCTCCCGTGGCGATGCTCATTGCCTCAACCACCAACTTGTCCACATTGGACGAGGGAGAGAGCATCAAAGGGGCCGTCGGCTTGCGCTTGTTAGTCATGATTCAAGAGTTAGAACAAGAAGAAAAGAAGAGAGAGCTAAATATGGGTAACCGCACAAGAGCGGGCAGCGAGGGGAGAATGGCAGCGACTGGAGAATTCAGACTCCTAATTTCGAGATTCCGTATTCAGTTATGAAAATACAAATTCCGTTATGAAAATTTTTTCCCGATACTTCCCGGTACATAGACACAGGCTAGCTAAGCACAAGAATGGCACGGCTAGTGCGTAGAGACATGCGCAGGCGGTCGCCCTTTCAGGTGGGGGCCTTGTAAGAAGAACACGAGAATGTTGATAGTCATCGGAAGAGGAGAGGCAAGGAAGAAAGAGAAGATGAGCAATACAGGATACATGGCAAAAGGGTGTGCGAGAAAGGAACTTGAGCAATAACATAGCGAGAGAGAGAGAAAGGCAGAGGGAGAGAGAGAGGAGAAGTAGAGAGTGAAAATAAGAAAGAGAGAGAGAGAGAGAGAAATAGAGAGAGAGATAGACTGGCAGACAACAAAAACTAGCGCTGCTCCCAAAGTTAATGGGCCTCCTGAGAGAGCGTAGGAGTAAGTGAATGAGCAAGAGTAGCGTAGAACCGTGAGAATGAACATTTAAATCGGGCAATTATTTTGCTTGTACAACTTTCGAGATGTCCTCATTTCTTAGGCATCATATTTTTTTCTGAGAACCACACAACAAATTCTACATAAAAGAAACTAAAATGAACTGTGAGAGCTTAAAACTAGCCTCATTGCAATACGTTTCATAGAGCAGTTAACTGGGTTTCGCGCATGGAGAGAGAGAGAGAGAGAGAGAGAAAGAGAAAGGGAATGGCCGTCAACTGCCTGGAGAAAGTGGTTGAATTTGCGTTGGCATTAAAAAAAAGGTAAGTTCTCTGGGAAGAGGTGTTCAGCACAGTGAGAAGTAGACACATGAAGAGAGAAAGAGGAAGAGAGAGAGAGAGAGGAAGAGAAAAAGACTTGTAAGATGAGCAAGAGAGAGAGAGAGAGAGAGAGAGAGGGAGAAGAGAGCATGATAGTTCCTAGCCTAGTACATGTATATTCCTCTGTCTATGCACACCTACAATTAGGGCCTCCTCGAGGTCATGTAAGTCGTAAATAGACTGTTAGGTGGCTAGCCTTACGGCCGTACAGGTGACTATTCTAGGTTTTGCCAATCTTGGAAGACGCAGAATCGCCGGATAAAAAGTACAATTCTAACTGATGAGTCATACGTAGGCAATTTCAGTATTTCTCAAGGATAACGCTGCGAAATTTCTCGTTAAATGACAGAGCAAACATAAAATTTGCATGAATCACAAACCTTTTGCGGCTGTCCTTGAAGTATCTGTGATTCAAGCCGCCTTTTACTCTACCATTTCCGTGCGCTTACAAATCAGCTATTTTGGGAGAAAGAGAGAGAAAGAGAGTGAGAAAGAGAGAGAGAAAGAAAGAGAGAAAGGATGCTCATGCTGAGAGTGTAACGAAAGGTGAAGAAATGGAATGTGGGCTATCAACAGTTGCCTTCAAAAGGCTACTTGAAGCCACTGACCTCACGAGGGCACGTCCCTAATTTGTTTAATCTCCATCTCTCTTTCTCTGTCTCTCTCTCTCTCTGTCTCATCCTTTCTCTTTCTTCGTCTCTTTTTCAGCAGACTCCTTGAGAATCAGCGAGATACTTCCCGTTTAACCTAGCTTATGCTAATAAAGATCACCAGAGCCAAAAATTGTACAACATAAAAACAAAGTAGTAAAATAGATGAGGCGGAACGAGGAAGGAAGCGTCGGTGTGTATAAACTGCTCTGTATGTTGTAGATAATTTATGACTCGCGCGCATGTCGTAAAAGGGCGCGATCGCCAAGAAGAAAAGGCTCATAATTTCGACTTGTCTCCATAGGGAGAGAGGCTGGCCAGCAACAAACAGGATGAGTGCAACAAAAAGGATGGAGGAAAGCTGCCTGGAGAGATGGTTACGATAGGCAAGGGAAAGGGCAGCGAGGGCTAGAGGGCATTGCTATCGGGAGAAGAAGGAACTGGCCAGGTCATAGAGTGGAGTGAGAGGGAGAGAGAGAAAGAAAGGAAAGAGTGCGAGAGAGGAAGAGTGATAGAAAGAAGGAGCGAGAGACAGAGAGAGAGAGAGAGAGAGAGAGGAAGGGAGAGAGAGAGAGAGACAACATCGACTAATTGACATTGGCATTGAAGGCCGATTGCCGATAGGCATCTTAATCCGCGGTTCAGATGTATTAAGCAATGGAAGCGTTAAAGCGGAAAAAAATGGACCGTATTTTTGGGCATTCCTCCCCTTTCGACAGGAACCTTTATTGACTGAAAACTAATTGTAAATTCACAGCCGGCAACTAGCTTCAGCGTAGGTAAAGGTTAGGACCAGACTGGGTTCATGGTGCATTCCAAATATGTAGAGAGATTGAAGCTTGCCAAGGTCTTAGGGAACCAAATTTGATTGACACGAGGTGCTAATTTCTGTCAGCTTTGCTCTTGAAAAGCAAAGGAATAATAAAGAAATGTGGGTATCGGAAGATGACTTCTCTGTTGGAAAAGTGAAGTTGGAGGAGAGAGGCTCCCGTGGAGGTCATACCGTTCTGGATCCTGTTGAGGGAAGAGAGCGAAGGCCCGGAAAAGGGAAGGGACGAGACAGAGAAGGAGAAGAAAGAAAAGAGTCAGCATTGAGAGAGAGAGAGAGTCAGAGAGAGAAAGAGAGAGAGAGAGTAGCGATGCAGACTGGTAGGGGAGAATTGGCAAGAATAAGGACCAGTCTAGATTGGAATCGAATTCAACAAAGCGACGCTGAAAAAGGCAGTGGAAAAAGAGGGGAGGATGTGTGGTTAGCGGAAAAAGAGCCGAGAGAAGAGAGAAATGAAACCCCCCCCCCCCCGGGAGGTGCGAACGCGCTCTCGGCAACTCGCGATTTTCAGATCCGATTATAATGGCATTTCTTCTTGCTTCGATGATGGGTGAAAGTGGGCTATATGCATGCTTGTCGAAAAGCAAGCAAGAAATGTTACAAATACAATATATTTTTAAAAAAATATGTAAGATGATGAAAATGAAAATCGTCAGAAAAATACAACACTGCGAGAATCGTTCACAATTTTCTAGACAGAAGGAAAGTGCTATTATATTTGTAGGGAAAATTGTTTTCATTATTAATACATATAATTATCTTAATTTTATAATTAAAAAAAAAAAGATTTATTTGCTTACTTCCAGTAACGGCGGCGGCCGAAGCGGCGCCTTCCTCGCGCTCGACGCGAATCTCGAGCTGATGAAGAAGACGGGCCAATTGGACGTCTTCGAGTTCGCGAAGCAGATGGTCAGCTCGAGACAGAATCTGGTCGACTCGGTCGAGCAGTACCAGTTCATCTACGACGTTCTCGCAGAGGTCAGCGATGAGACGGGGAAAAGAGAAAAATGAGAACTAGAGGACTAATTTAGCTAAATACATATATTAACAAAATTGATCCAAATATTCACTTTCTGAAATATATGTACATACGTACATGTAAAGCAAAAATAGTTTTGTTGATAATTTTGATAATTGTTAATTTTAAAGGAGCTTGAAAGTCGTTAACTCCTAATACGAAATGCCTGTTCTATCAGTACCGTAGTTATGGAACGTTTCAGGCCGTTCTCTGCAACGTCGCGCCCATCGCGATGCAGAAACTCAAGGAGCGCAGTAGCATGTACAAGGCGAGGTGTGACAGGCAGGTCGTAGAGAATCAAGACACACATGAGAACAAGGTAAGTCACTTTTCTTTGCTCTCTCTCTCTCTCTATCTCTCTCAGTCTCTGATCTTTGATCTTTTGCTCTACTTTCTATATCTCTTTATTCCCTCAGTCTCTCCCTCTTCCCCCTCTTTCCCTCTCTCCTTCACTCTCTCTCTCTCTCTCTCTCTCAGCTGCTCATGATGTTGACGAACACGCTCCGAATCGGCGACTGTGCCGGTGGCCATCGCCTCGAGAACCGCGGCAAGAATCGTGACGTCATGGTTGTACCGCGTCAGTTGACTTTTTTTTTAAAGATTTTTTTCCTCTTTTTTTCTCTCCGTATTAGAATTCATTTTGTCATCTTCTGCATTTTGTTCATTCATTTAACTTTTACCATTGATTTACATATTCTTTTTATTAATGCAGTTAATCTCTTAAATACTTGTGAAATTGCATCACAACAGTAAGTAAAAAGAGTATGGGACTTTTTAAAATTACATTTTAAACTTTAATAATAATAATAATTCCTTTTCTCTTCAGCAGATCACGCCCGCCCGTACCTGCAGACGCTGCACGGCGAGAGCAAGGACTACACGTACATCAACGCTGTCGAGGTCGACGGCTTCACACGCAAGGCCGAGTTCATTGTGACCGAGTGGCCGAAGCAGAGCACGGTTTGAACTTCCGTCTTTCTTTGCTTCTTACCACTTGATATGCAGCTTTATCGCTCGCTTACTGAAACATTAGATGTCTTCTTTTCGGTTGCTACTAGAGAGAGAGAGAGAGAGAGAGAGAGAGAGAGAGAGCGAGAAAGAAGAAGAGAGAGAAAGAGGAAGAGAGAGATTGAGAGAGAGAGATAATGTCAGAGGAACACTTTCCCATTCTGACAAGGGCGAGATTACAATCGAGTGGAACAGTAAATATGTAGTTACGAGTCTTTCTTTCTTCCTTTGTCAGCTCGACTCGTTCTGGACCCTCGTGTACGATCATTCCTGCCACACCATCGTCAACCTCTCCAATCAAGGCAGCCAGCGAGTCTGTTTCTTTCTTATCTTTCTCTAACGTCTCTCTTTCTCTCTCGGCTCTCTCGATCCTCTTCTTTATATCTCTAATTTTCCCTCGCATATCGTTCTCTCGCGAGCACTCTACATTTCTCTTCCCATTTTTCCCCCCAAAGCATGATGATAAATTTGGCGACCTACAGTAAAAAAAATAAGTGCAATAAATTTAAACACAATTATTTAACAAAAAAAGCAGAAAAGCAAAATGTAAATAGTGTTGTTTTCCTCTCCCTAGTCAGCAAGCACAGCCACCTTTCAGATGTACCCGACCTTCATCCACAACAAGGGCAAGATGAACTACGGCCCCTTCGTCGTCGAAGTCCTCAACTACCATCAGTATCCAGCCATGACGTCACACATGGTCAAGGTCATGAAAAGGGTCAGTTAAGATTTGCAAATTCACTCGTCTTTTCTCTAGCGATATTCAGCAAGCTTGACGGAATATTTATATCCCGCAGAGAACAAAATTCCGTCAACATCGAACGAATGCCTTTGAAACTAAAATTTAAAAAAACAAATTTAAGAACAATTTCTTGCTTTTTCGTCTCTTGCACTTCTTCTCTGCCGCCTCTCTTACGCTTCGACTAAACCGTCTTGGTCTCTGCATCTCTTCATCATTTTTCATTCCAGTCGTATTTGGAGAACTGGCTTCCATACACAATTAATGCTTCTCTAACTTGCTCCTTTTCTTCTTTATTGTCCTTGTCGACATGAAAAATTGTTCATTCATAAAATATATCCAGTATATTTTTGAATATACATTTTTTAAATATAATGTTTCTGTAATCAAAAATTTGCAAAAGTTTTCAAAGCGAACTGTCGCAATTCAATTTTAGAGAATTTTGCTAGGTTGGTTGTAGAACATTTTAAGTGCGTTTTGGAAGTGTAAGAGACAGAGAGAGAGAGAGAAATAGCGAGAGCGAGAGAGAGCGAGAGAGAGAGAGAGAACGAGTCTAGACGGGAAACTCGCCGGTGAACTCGCGTGGCTCGTCGCCTGTGCGTACGATAGCGGCTCTTCTCGGGCGGAAGGCGCCGGAGCCACGGCGCGTGCCTACGCTGGAAGGTCATCCGGCCTATCGTCCTCGCGCTCCCCGTCGCTACCTTCCACTCGGGCAGTCCTTCCGACTCAAGCAAGAGTACCGCGGACGAGTCAGCTCATACTCCTATGAGGACATCTTGGAGGGCGATGAGGATGAGTCCGATGGAGCCATCTCATTTGAATTTGATCGAACCGCGACGCGACCGCAACGCGACGCGCATCCCGGAAGCTGTCGACCCCGACGCTTACGCGTCACGCGTTCAATGCCACCGCCCGCGCCTCGTCCACCTCCGGATCCCTACGAAGAGGTCTAAGCCCATTCTCTCTGTCTCACTCGCTCGAGATCGGTTGTGTGCCTTCCTTCCTCCTCCGGACTCTCCTTCTCGTTTCACTACTCTGAGGTCATCATTTCTCCTGTCTCCGACTCACACATCTCCTTTCAGACTGACAGCTTCCCCCTTCTGCTCATATTTCGACTTCTCTCTTTCTCTGTGTTCTCTCCGCCTACTCTCTCTGTCTCCTCTGTTCTCTTCCTTCTGGAAAGATGGTGCATAAAAGCAGGGGCAGATCCTACCAACGATGGTAGCCAGAGTTACCAAATCTTTTGCATACTGTGTTCTCTCTCTGTTCTTCTGTCTCTCTCCCTCTCTCTCTCTCTCTCTCTCTCTCTCTCTCTCTCTCTTTCCTTCGCTCTTTCAGCCACTGCAGCCGACGCCTGTTCTAAGAGCGGCCGCAGCGAAAGGCCAAAAGATCAGCAAGCTAGTGAGGCTTACCTTATCTCTTATCTGTCTATCTCTTTCCACCTTATTGCTCTAGGCTGGCGGCGGAGTTGGCATGGGGCCAAGAACAAAGCTTCGTAGTCCTCACAACGCGAAGCTCCGCCCCCAGCCACTTGCGGTCGGCGCTGACCAATTAACAGTCTCTTCTCAACCTTTTCTTTTCTATCGCTAAATATAGCAACTCTCTACTGACCGCACGTTTTCTCTTTTTTATTTACTTATTTTAAACTTTTGCTTGCCTTTCGCGCCGACCGCAAGGAATTGCGGTGTGCATCGCGGGCAAATCGGCATATTGCAGTTCTCCTAAATTCCTTACTTTCATGCTTTGACGAACTTCTTTGCCGATTGGCCAGCTTTCGCTTTGATTAGATGCCCCTCTTTCCTTCGGCGTTCGGTCTGCAGTTATCTGTTGGAGAGAGAGTACGAGGAGAGTGAGACAGAGAGCGAGAGAGAGAGAGAGAGGAGAGGAGAGTAGAGAGACAGAGAGAGAGAGAGAGAGAGTGAAAGATGATAAGAAACAGAGAATGATAAAACACTTGGTATCCTCTGGCTATCCTCATCTGACA